>PVJH01016401.1:0-52254 GCA_004026705.1 Nesogale talazaci
TTATACCACTATGGAATCCACAAGAGTTTCTACCCACTGACCTGTGATCCTCCTGCATTCGGCATCCTTGCATGGCTGTGTGAGTCTAAAGAGGAATTTATGGACTGATATCGTCATATAGACCAATATCTGACTTAAGGACTTGATCTGGATTGGGCTGGCATGCTTTCTTAATATATAATTACTCTTTTATATAAAACTCTTTCTTATATACATATGAGGGTCTATGTATTTGTTTCTCTAGTCTACCTGGACTAGCACAAGAGGAATCTGGAAGGACATAATTACCCATGCATATCCCCAAGGAGCAAATTGACTACCTGAATTCGCTGAAGTTCTTTAAAAGAAGGAGGAGCATAGCATGGATCTATTAATTCATTAACAAGCAGTGACCATCGTTGGTTTTCTGAAGAGAAAGGTGATAGTTTTAGAGTTTCTTATAGAGTCAATCAGCATGCTCACTGCCATCTTCCTGGGAAGAGACCTGTAGCCACAATGAAAGACAATGTGGAAGTGAAGGGTTGAGAGAATTACCTCTTTGGGAATGCAAACCACAAAGCAAATCTGTTGCTGTCAGATTGGGCCCCACTGAGTCTGACAACTTCATGTGTCACCGACTCGAATTCTTCATAGGAATTTCCTGGCTGTAATCTTTACAAAAGCAGGGTGACAGGCCTTTCTTCCAATGTACCTCGGAATAAGTTCACACCGTCAACTCTTTCATTAGTAGCAAAGCGCCAACTATGTTTGTCACCAAGGAACTTTCTCAGAAGTCAATAATGCCATTTATTCTGAATAGGAAGTATGGTGGCACCCGGGCCTATAGTGATGGGACAGGAACCTGTGGTAGTTACCGGATATGGTGTCAATTGGAACTTGAGAGGATTAAGAGTGAAGGGGTGGGGTCTCGTCTGTCAATGAAACCTCTGTGTGGGCATGGCCTTCTCCTGAGAATTTTGGGAAATCTGGTTTTTCCTCTTTGGAGTCAGGATAGCCTCTGCTCACTTCCGTGGAGATACTCTATTAGCAAGACACATAGCACTACACTGATAGGCCCCATGCCCTGGGAACTGGAGAAGTCATGTGGAGAACCCTTTCGGTCCTTGGATGCTTACAACACTACTGGACCCAGAAGACTTCCAGCTCACTGGCCTGTGATCTTCCTGCATTCAGCGGCATTGCATGTGTTGTGTGAGTCTAAAGAGGACTTTATAGATTGGTATTGGACATTTAGGCTAATACTGGACTTAAGGGCTTGGACTGGACTGGGTTGGAATGCTTTCCTAATGTACAATTATCTTTAGATAAAACTCTTTCTTATACACATATGAGAGTGTCCATGAATTTGTTTCTCTACTCTACTCTGACTAACACATTATAATACCCATGTCTTCATGAGTTCAAACTTTATTGCTGGTATCAATTGTGTTAGATGGGGTTCTCTAGAAAAACAAAACCAGGACACCTATAGTTTTAATTAGATGGATAGATAGATAGATATAGGTATAGTATAGGTAAGTTAGTCTGGGTAGGTAGAGAAACAAATCCATAGATACTCTTATGGATAAGAGAGAGTTTTATATAAATGGTAAGTGCATGTCAAGAAAACATCCCAACCTAATACTGCCCAGACTCACGAGTCCAACCTTAGCCCATATGCTCAAAGACACCAAAGTCTTCCTCCATCTCACAAACCACACGCAAAGATGTCAACTGCAGGAGGAAAGCCAAATCAGTGAGCATGTAGGCATCTCAGCGCTGGCAGGGGTCTCCACACACTTGCTCCAGCACCCAGCACTACATCAGAGTAGGTTCATGTGGCTTCTCCTCAAAAATGTCTGGCAGGAAGGGAGCCTTTCCAGCTGAAGCAGAGAACTGGCTAAGGCAGCTGCACGCTGGGCTGACCATCACAAAGCAAGAGACCTGAGAACTGGAAAGGCAAAGCTCAGAGAGCCATTTATATCTCCACCCTTCAATTGAGTCCACATGTGTTTATTGGCCAGGTTGGCACAATAAACCGTAACTATCTCAATAGGTATAGCTATATACAGCCTGAAGGAATATAACAGCTAATTAGTCCACACAGCAGTATAGAAGGCTCAGTTCAACTCACTTCCATGAAGCAGTTAATATACTAGAAGTCCTTCAACTCATGAGGACTGCTCAGGCCAAGGTCAAGGAAGTAGAAAACTGAGTCTTCTGTTGAGCAAAGCAGGCAGTCTGGCCAGAGGCAGCAAACAGCAGGGCAGGTCACCAATAGTCAGCCAGATGACAGTGTCCAATAGTCCCAAACTCAAGTGATGAATACACCAGCAGCATGGTGAAGCAGGTCTCAAAGGGACCTCAAGCTCTAGTGACACAATCAACACATCTGTGGGGTGGGTATCCCACAGGTAGTGTAGTTCACAAGTTGAGGCAGAGAACTAACTAAGGCAGCCACCCACTGGTCTGACCACCAGAGAGAAAGAAAGAGAGAGAGGCAGGGCTCACTGAGCCTTTTACTTCATTGCCCTCCAATCAAACTCTGACCTCATTAATCCCATATGCTCCTACTGGCCAGCTTGGCACAATAAACCCACCCATCACACAGCCCTTGTCTGTACTGTCCAAATACCAGACAGATGCTGGTCATGAAGCTGACCCAAGGGAAGTTAGGCTTTTGACTTACACTATTTGGAACTCAATAGTTAAGCTTATCAAATGTTTTAGCTGTATTTTGGGAAATTAGGGAAAGGATCCATTCATGAAACAGAGCTGTGCAGAGAAGTAAAGAGCAGTGTCTCTTCTACTGAAACCAGAACTTTGTTAACAGTGTTTAGGCCAGAAGATATCATCTCCCCCGGGAAGGGAAGAGGGGCCATTACAATGAGATGGTGACACCAGGGATTAAGGAGCACAGCCTGTCATTCCCTGAGCATGCTGAAGACAGAAAGAGTTCAGAAAGATAAGGTGAATTGATGCTGTAATAATCTGGGTATAAAAATCAAGTGTAAACTTCCATAGTTTTGAAAAGTGGGTGACTTCTAGGTCAAGTGCTCTGAGAAGTTGTGTTAGTCTGCGTATACTAGATTAACAAATTCATGGACACTCATGTATATAAGAAAGAGTTTTATATACAAGAGCAGTTGAATATTGAAAAAAAAAATCCTTGCCCAGTCCAGATTAAGTCCATAAATCTAATATTAGCCCATATGTCTGATATCAGTCTATAAAGTCTTCTTCAAATTCATGGAATACAAGCAATGCTATTGAATGCAGGAAGATCACAGGCCAGTAGGTGGGAAGTCTTGTCAATTCAGTGGCATTGTAAGCATCGCAGCACTGGTAGGGCTCTTCCTCTGGCTTCTTGGTTCCAGCGGGGTGGCTCCATCATCCTCTCTCCATGTGTCTTCTCCACAGGGATGTCTCACAGGTAGTGAGAGAGTGTCCAAGTGAGTGATCAGAGAGAGAGAAAGTGTGTGTGTCTCCTTCCCCCAAGGAGGAATACCAGAGATCCCAGAATTCTCAGGAGAAGGCCACGTCCACACAGAGGCCTTATTGGCTATGACCCAATTGACAGCCTAGACTCCACCCCTTCACTGTGAATCTTCAAATTGACAAAAGATTGTGTTAACTACCACCGAAGTAAAACAAAGGAGTCCCCTGAGATGCATGAGGAAGCTGCAGCAAGGGGTTATGGAAAAGACAATGTTAAGTAGAGTCCCAAGAAGTTTGACATTTAAACCATTTTCTCAGTTGTGCTACTGTCACTGTTTGGTGCTACTGTCACTATTCAGTTCCAAAAAAGATTTCATCATCCCAAACAGATACTCAGTCTCCTTCAGCTGAAACTGGTCTTACCACTCTTCCTGACTCCGGGTAATCACTACCAAACATTTGTCTCTTCAAATTTGTCTAGATGTTTCAGAAAGTGGGGACGATGTAGTATTTGTCCTTTTGTGACTGACTTGATTCTTTCAGCATAATGTTTTCAAGGTTCATCCCTACTGTAGCATGTATCCACTGTTGCTGAGTCAATTCCAACTCACACTGACCCCATAGGTAAGAGAAGAACTGCCCTGTGGGCTTTCCAGGGCTGGAAATCTTTACAGAATCAGAGTTGCTGGTCGGTTCAAACGGCTGAACTTGCAGTTAAAAACCAATTGCTTAAGTCCTCTGTTCCAGGGTTTCTTTGTCATAGCATGCACGTAGCAAGACTTTCTCTTGAAAACGGATTAAAAGTCCATAGTGTAGAGATGTCACATTTTGCGGATTCATTTGTTATCTGTGGAGGGACACTTTGATGGTTCCTGCACTTGGGTTACTGTGGATGATGCCACAGTGGACATTGGTGTACATATGTCCAATCCTAGATTTCAAGTCTCTTCTGGTAAGTAGTCCTCAAGTTTTGAAAGTGGGTTAGGTAGGTAAAAGAATTAGGCAGTGATTGGATTTTCACTGGTGTGTCTATTCAGCCATGCTGTGCCGTCATGGTTTAATCGTCATGGGTCTCTGCTAATATGCCACAGTGTAGGGGGACATTGATCTGTGACATTGTTTCCTAGATAGTTACTATTAGGCTGTGCAGGGACTAAAGGGAACCCAAAGCAGTGTTGCTGTGCCTCTGCAGAAATTCAAAACATATCGGTTGCCATTGAGTTGATTCCAGCTCCTGATGACCCTTCCTGTGTCTGTGAATGCATTCCCTCAGCACTTGACTGATGCCTGCAAAACTCCCAGGAGAGCAGCAGTTGGCATGTGGGAAATGTTCAGTAAATGAGAAGGGTGCCAGGAACTGTTCCTACCACTCTACACATATTGATTCAGTTCCTCTTTACTCCAATGTTGTGAGGTGAATACAGTTAGCCCCATTTTACTGAAAGGCACTGGGGCACAGAGAAGTTAATGAACTGCCTGACACCCTACAGCTTAGAAGCGATGGAGTCAAAACCTAGACTCAGCTTACGATTCTCCACAGTCGGTACTCGGGAAGTACTTGCTGGCCTGGAACAAAGTAGACCAGAGCGGAGGACAGCATGCTGGATAGGACCACTCTGAAAGAAGAGCAACAGACCCGGGCCAAGAAAGTTCCTTGTTCTTAATCAAACACACCGAGACCAAGAAAGTTCCTTGTTTTTAATAAAATCTCTTCACAGTGAGGCTCAGCTTTTAAAATCAAACAACCCCTAAGGGAATGCCTGGAAAAAATATTGACATACAGCCACTGTGAACGATGAGGAATGCATAGCCCAGGTTGGCCTGAGTCTCTCCTCTCTGTTCTTGCCCTGTTTGCTTGGAGGAACCCACCCAAGGGATAGCATTAAGACCAGCGTCAGAGAAAGCCTCTGAAGGGAATGAGTGAGTTTACTGAAGAAGCATTTGGAGTGAAACATCATAAGATCACCAGGAAATCTGAGGACTGCTTAGAATGAAGAGCTAGGCTTTTATCTTGCTAGTGCTGGACTTTGGCCCTTGGTGGACTTTTCAGTTGGCCTTCTGCTATTGCCTGGCTTCCTTCTCCTTTCCAGGTACAAGCACACGTGGCTCCCAGCATCATGCTATTTCCCTGTCATCAGTCTCACCATGGCCATCAGCTCAGTCTTTGTGGAAGTGGTGTGACCATCTTGTCTTTCCCTGCCCACGCCTTTTCACTCTCTTGGGTCTCTTCCATTGATAAGGAGTTGTGTTTTTATCTCCCCTTCACCTTCCCTTGTACTGGGGAGTCCTGAGGGAAGTGTCTCCACCTTCCCTTTGTATTAGGATTCCTTCCATCCTCACCCTCTTTCCCCTTTTGCCTTTTGGGCCTGTCTGCCTTTCAGGGATCAACAGTCACACTGGGGTTGGAGGTTGGGGCGTGTTCCAGAACCCACCTTTGGCAAGGAAAGTCCTTGGTTGTTTGCCAACATTTGTCTCCAGCTTCCTGTTTGAAACCCACTTTGAAAGCCCATCAAGTGTGAAACTGAACGCTCAGGGTTACTTGTGTACTTATCCCAACACATAGCCTCCCCTCCAAAGTCTGGTGTACATTTGTGATTCTATTTGGCTTAATTGTCCTATTGACTACCTTTAACCCCCTTCATTTTCTAAAAGCAGCAAACCGGGTCTCCTAACAAATTAAACCAGCACTTCAGGAGATCCTGCGGGCGGTAGAGATGCTTTGAGATAGTAATGCAGGAGACGCAGATGTCATGTCCACCGGATGCACCATGTGGCAGTGATGCCAAACCGGGGGGGTGGGGGAGTGGGGAGACAGCGGGGGGGTGGGGGGAATGGAGGATGAAGTTTTCTACTCCCATAAATACCTCCATAATCTCAGAAACCCACAGGGGGTGTCTTATTCAGTTCCGTAGGGTCATTGGGGTCAGAATTGACACTGGGTTTTGAGATGATACGGAAAAGGTTTCAGCAAAACTTGCAGACCAAGGCAGACTGGAAAGAAAGGCCCGTTGATCTAGTTCTGAAAGTCAGCCAATGGAGCCCCACGGATCCCAAGGTCCCAATCTACCACTCACACGGGGCTGCTCAGACCTGCGCAGCATCGCGCTCTCTATTGGCTGACTGGCTTCTCAACTTCTCCCCACGTGTTCTGCAGCCCCAGGGCGTTCCTGATTAGGGATCCAGTAGCAACTGTCTGCTTTGGGGACCCTACACAGGTCCCCTACATTGTGCCAGGAGGAGATTTTATTATTCGATAACAGGGCAACCCCTGTTCCTTCCATTTCCAAACAAACTCAAAGCACCCGCAGCTAGCCATTGAATGGCTAGAAGAATTGTCTCCTGGTAATTAGCAGGGAGAGCTCTAATCTGTTTATGAGGATTATTGTTGTCTTCTTAATCGAGTACCCTCCCATTGTGTAATAAGTGGGAAGGTTTCTCGAGTGGGTAAGACCTCGGTTCTTGGCTTCGCCTGATAAAGAATTCACGCCACAGCCCATGTTGTAATCCCAGTGAGCTTTATGAAGGTGGGACAAGTTTTAGGTTTTACAGTCTCGAAGGCATTCAAAACTAGGCACGAGCAACCACGTGGAAAAAGCACCCACGTGTGCAGTCAAACAGGGAGAGGAATCCGGGAGCCCAGAAGCCCAGATGCTAACAGCATGTAGTCCCAGAGGCTGTGGACTCCACACAGGCCTGGAGCGGGCACATATGGGTCCCAAGAAGACCCAGAAAGGGTCCGGAGGGGGCATTCCTGGGTGGCAAGTGTGCGCCTCCCCACCCACCCACCCCCTTTGACCTGCCCTTGACCAGGAGCAGGGTAAAAAGAATAAAAGAGTTTGTGGGCCCCAAGTGCATGTGGACCCCTACAGGGGAGGGAGATCCTCATTCTCCCCTGACGTTCAGAGCCAGGTAAGCGAGTCTGGCCTGCACACAGCCTGGGTATTTCAAGGGTCTAGCTGGGGAGGCGTGGTTGATGGATGGGTTGACCCCATTGGCTGAGTTGAGCCCCCCTGGTTGATGTCATGAGCCTGGGCCTAGTTTGAACCATCCAGGTGTACCCCCCACCTGGCTCAGAGGCTTCAATAGGAGCATGTTCAGTTTGGGGTCTTCAGAGGTATCTAAAGTTGCCTGATTTCTATTCCAACCTCCTTTTTGGGGGACCTTTGAAGGCATGGGAGGGACAACTCGCCTGTCCCCAAATAAAATTTAAAAATAGAAAGAAAATCAGCCAAGAAAGAGCCCAAGTGAAATAAATAAGGCGGCCTCTGTGTTTGCTGCCCAGAATTTCCAGTTTCTGCTTCACCGTCTGTACTAGTCTGTGCTGGCCACCATAATGAATTGGCACATACTAGGTGTCCAGGTGATGTAGTGGCTGCTAGGCTTGAGAGGTCAGCAGTTCAAAGCCCGCAGCCACTCTGCAGGTGAAAGACGAGGTTTTCGACAACCAGAAGGTGTGACAATGTCAGAAGACCCTGAGGGCAGTTCTGCCTTGTTCTATAGGGCGGCAATGAGTCGGAATCAACAGAATGGCAGGGAGAGAGACATGAATATCTTCTTTCACAGTTCTGGAGGTCGAAGCTAGAAATGGAGAGTCTAGACACTCTGAGGGAAACACTCTCCCATCTCTCTGTCTTAGCTCTGGTAAGGTTTGCTAGCAGCCCCTGGCACTCCTTGGCCTGTAGTTGAGCACGCTAATCTCTTTCTCCAGCTTTCTAGGGCATTCTCCCCCAGGGTCTCTGTGTCTGTATCCAAAGGGCTCTCTTTACAGAAGGGGAAGCAGCATATTGGATCTGCACCCGCCAGCCTCATCCAGGATAGCTTCATCTTAACTCTATGACACCTGTGAAGATCCTGGGAGAAAGCTTCCAAAAGTTCATTGACAAAGATCCCATTACCTGTCAATTCCATTTTTTCACTTTTTTTTTTGGTAGCCCACTTACACTGCCAAAGAAGGGCACAGGCACGGGCCTTGGGAGTTAAGACTTAGGCTTTTGAGAGAGCTTAATTCAGCCTAGAGCGACATCCAAGTCCCCTGCCATCTCAGCAGTTGTGCACTTGGAGCTAGGGCTCCATTCTTGGTCTGGGGCTTTTAGGGCATTGGGATTCGTGCTGGGAGGCCAGGACATTCTTTGACCTGACTGAGATGGCAGTGATTAGTTATTATAGTTCCTCCTCCTCTATTTCCAACCCCTATTATAAGAACTCTAGGCCCTTCTCCCTGCATGTGAGTAACAAAGCAGTAATTGTGTGCTTGGCCGTCTGCTAAATGCATTAGCCATCTTTTTCATTAAGGGCTCGAAACAACAGAGTTGGACACCTTTCTGTCCCTCTGGTGTCGAAAGAAGGCCAGCTCTACTTCCATGGTTCCCCCCAGGCCCCACAGTGGGGACGCAGCATGGCCGTCACATCCCAACCCTGGTCTGTGCCCCTTGAAACTCCACTTCCATGTAACTGCCACAAAGCATCACATTCTTCTCCCCTTCCTGGCCTTGGAAATCCCCCACAGAGAAACATTCCCGAGAGAGACAGGACTTCCCAGTCCTGAAGCTTCTCGGTCCTTGTTATAGTCTGTTTTGCTTTCTAGATTAGATGAAAGTAGTAAAATGGGGATTTCTTTGAGTTCCCAGAACAGGATAGACAGCACAATCTGCAAGGATTCACTAAGTCATCTTCCCCAACAACTCATGAACTCGTTAAGACTGTTCACATTACTGCCTCCTTCATGACCCTCACGGCCTCCAAGAAGTTGCTGGCTTCGATGGGGCTACATTTTGAAAGATAGAAATTAATACAATGAGTTCTCTTTCTTTCTCCACCAGTTCATCATCTCTCCTGCTGGCTATTGGTGTTGTCTCATAGCAATCCCATGTGACAGACTGGAACAGCCCTGCGGTGTTCCCTTTGCTATCATCATCACCAAAGCAGATTGCCGATCTTTCTCCTTTTCATCCCCTGGGTGGACTCAGATCCTCGGCTGTTGATGAGCATTCCACTGCTTAACTGTTGTGCCACCAGGCCTGCTTCTCACCTTCCTACACCTCTGTGTTCCCCTTTCTTTTGCTCTTTGCATCTTATTATGGTTGGCCCCTCTTTGAGATGATGAACCTTCCGGGTAAGTTGATAAAGTGATGACTCTGTAGCCAAAAAAAAAAAAAGATGTGTGAACACTTATTTCCATAGACATTGCTTATGGTTGTTGAGGTTGTCCAGATCCCTTCTAGCCAATACTGAATCAACCATTTTGTAAAAGAAGGAAGGCTGAAAACAACACGATGGTCAAGGCTGGGCCCAGACTCAGTAATGATGTACCTCTCTCCCTCATCCTTCCCCCTCTTGCTCTCCCCAGTCATTGGAAACACAGTGCAGGTGGGGCACCAGCACCCAAGGAGAAGGACAAGCAGAAGATGACCTGTCCCTCAGTCCTGGGTGGGTGGGGTACCACGTTCTGGGCCACATGCAGTGTAGTTTGCTATGTTTAAGACTCAGGCCTTTGGCTTAGCCACAATGGGAATCTCCACAAAGGCCTAATCCTCTAATGTAAACGTTCCTTTCAGGGAGAAAACAGAACAGGAATCACATACCAATAGGCAAACATACAAAAGAACATTCTTACCATGCTGAACACAAAATCCCCAAGACCACATTATTGTCACTTCACAGTAAGTTAGTGAGTACCGCACCCAACAGCACTTAAGTCAACAAGAAGCTATCTTACAAGGCTTATCCCACCAGATCAGGGTACTCATAAAAGTCAAACTCCAAAGGATAGAGTCTTGCAAACAAAGGCACGTGTGCTCGTGTGTTTCGATCGTGAAGGATCTATTGCTGACTCAATTCATCTATGCCATGGAATGACCATTTTGACAGAGAGCCATCAAAATTGGATTCAGATCCATAAGCTGCAGCCTCCCACCATGTCAGTCAGCTGCATTCCGAGAGGGAGGCTAGCTGAAGAGCCACGTTTTCTGCTAGACCAGACAGAAAATGAACCACTTGAGTCCCTAGTCCATGAGGACCTCAGTTTTCCTCTTCTCCACATACTGTCCAGCATCCAAGAGTGCCCAGTGTCCCTTGCAACGACAGGACTTAGCCCTTGTTGGAGATAGTGTGTCCCTCATTGGAACCAATTTGAAATGTTCCCATCTGAGCAGGAACAAATTCCTTCTCTTAGCCATCTTCTGAGTGCTAGTGGCTCAGTTAGTTAAGCACGAAGGGCTAAGCACGAGGTGTGTCAGTTTCCCTCTAGCAGTAACTGTGGGAAAATGATGGGAACGTTTGCTCCCATCAAGACTTGTCCTGAAAAGCTTAAAAGCCCTCCACTTGGACAGCACCAAATATGTTGCCTTTCACTTTCTCATAGCAGGCCAGGTTGGAGGGAGGGGGGGGGAGGGGGAAAGACCTGACACAAATTTTGTTTTTGAAAAAGATATTGAACAATGTTGGCTACTGCCATGCGAAGCTGTGTGTGGAATGTGAGACGTTTCCTGCAGGCCCCTTCACCGCGGGCCTGGGGTAGGGGTGGGGACACGGAGAGAAAGTTGCAGCTCCACTGCCAGGCCAGCCCATTAGAGCGGCTGCAATTGCCAAGTTCGAGTGTGTTTTCAGCAGACAGGTTCATTATTTTCACACCTGCTTTGAGAGAAAGTGAGTCAGAATCAGAGGATGTGATAGAAAAACTTGTCATCTAAAAAGTCCTACTGGTCCTGGGCTGGGAAGGGTGAACTCATACTTAACAGCCCCACTTCCTGAAGTAGCATTTCTACTCCACCCATTTATTCATATTTACATCTGAAATGTTTGATAACGGATTTGTCGATGCACATGTGACCTGCAACCCTTGTCATCGATTCCATCCCAACTCACAGAGGCCTGAAGGAACCCAGTAGAACTGCCCCACCTGGTTTCCAAGGCTGTAAATCACTCTCTAGAATCAAATTGGCACCCTCCTTTAGCGCCCTCCCCCCCACCCCCCGCCCAGTCCTGAGAGACCCGTGGATTTGAACTGCAGACCTTTTGGTTACTACTTAATATCTCTCTCTCTGTATCTGTATCTGTCTCTGTATCTGTCTCTGTCTCTGTCTCTCTCACACAGACACACACACATCTATTCTCTCCCATAGTGACCCTGTAAGACACAATAAAACTGCTCCTGTGAGTTTGAGACTGTAACTCTTTATGGTAGTAGAACGCCTCATCTTTCTCCAGAGAGGTGGCTGGTAGTTTCAAACTGCTGGCCTTACTGTTAGCACCTCTATGCATAGCTCACTCAGCCACAAGGGCTCTTACCTCTCCAAGGGAAATGTGATTGGCACTGTACTGGAAGGCCAGCACATGGCTTTCAGACAGGGGATGCACACCCCTCCCAAGCTCAGTGCCAAATGAAAACCTTGAAGGACCCGTACAGAAAGCACTCCCAGAAGCACCCTTGGGGCTGAAACAGCCGGTGTGTGCAGAAGGAAGAGCCAGTCAGCGGTGGGGTGAGGTTGGAGCGCAGCACACCTTCAGCTGCAGGGGCAGACGAGACCAGATGGTACAGATCCAGTAGACTTGGAGAGGTAGAGAGGCTCCTGTCCAAGTGCAGGGTGATGTTCTGTGACAGCCGTGGTGGCAACCACCTGAGGGAAGGGCTGCTGACAACTCGAGGAATAAAAGAACCAGGCCCCCACCCAGCACAGAAGACCCTGGATGAACAGGAGAGGGGCAGAGGTGGCAAACACAAAGCGGAGAATGCCTGGATTGGAGCTGTTCTGGGTGACTATGCCCCACCCCACTGCCGCACAGCAGTTTCATCAGATCCCACCTGTGGATAGGACCTGAAATACCATCTTTGCAGGTGTCATGAGTTCAATTCAGATCAGGTCATATTCGATAGGGTGGATTCTAATCCAACAACCGTTGTCTTTATAAGGTGAGGAAGAGTCGGCAGAGACTCAGGCCCGAGCCCAAGGCCCGGGTGGGTAGCAAGCACAAGAAGCCAGGAGCGATGCTTGGAGCACATTCTTCATTTGGGGTCATCTCCGGAGGAGCCCGTGAACAACTTGGTTTCAGACTTCCAGC
This sequence comes from Nesogale talazaci, assembly GCA_004026705.1. Lineage (NCBI taxonomy): Eukaryota > Metazoa > Chordata > Mammalia > Afrosoricida > Tenrecidae > Nesogale > Nesogale talazaci. The sequence goes on from PVJH01016401.1 coordinate 12,475, forward strand.
TTCCTGATCTGTGAGAGCACATTTTAGCCGTCCTAAGTCTCCTTGTTCACAATCACTTGTTATGGGAGTTCAAGGAAACAAGTACAGGGGGTAGTACAGTGCCCTGATGGGAATAGATATATTGATGTAGGACGTAATGAAAATATCGAAATACTGGAATGGAATACAGCAGAGCAAAGCAAGGATTTTGTTTTCAAGGCTGTCATAAAGAAAGGAACACTGGTGGCACTTTTAGGGAAGCAAACTACAAGGTTGATGGTTCAAATCCATACACATGATTCCATAGGAGAAAGACAAGGCAGTTGGCGTCCATGCAGATTGACAAAGCTTCAGAAACCCAGCCACACGGCCTGAAAAGCTGTGCTGAAGAATGAGAAAGAGTGTGGCTTGATTTGACACAAGCGGACATCTTCTACATTAGTTTGTCATGTCCAAATTTCAGTCAGTATGGAAACAAGAATCCATTGTCACTCTTACTCTAGGACTTTCTCAAAGTTCCACAAGCTCCTGTTTTAGAAGCTTCATGATGATAAGATAAGTTATTTTGCCTTCTTGAAAGATAGTCCTATAATCCCTTTAATGAACAGATTATTTAAGGGCCCGGCTCAGAAGACCTGGTGCTTATTTATACACACGTGTCTTGTGTACGCACCTTGCCTCCTCCCCACTGGCACAGCTCCTAGTCCGGTCGCCATCACTTTCCCATCAACACCTCATTAAATGGTCCACCTGTGCACATGGACACTGACGTCGCTTAATTGTCCACCGCAGGGCAGATTCCCTTCTCCTTCTGGCCTAATGAGTTACCCCTGCAGAATTCATTTGCTGCGTAGAGACAGGAGAAACCTGAGCTCGTCCAGCATGCGTGAGGCGTCTCTGGTGCTGGGTAGGCTTGGGGACACGAGGTCTGGGTTCCTGTATAGATTACTCTTTGGCTTGCTGCAGGGCCTTGAACAGACAGGCCAAATGAGGCCACGCTCCTCAGGGCTTGTTCCGTCTTTTCCAAAATGTGCTTGGTTGTAGATGAATTTTACATTCCTCCCAACTTTAGGAATTGCATCATTCCATGTCTTTTTGTTTTGTTTTTCTCACTCCAGCAGTCTTAACTCCAGCTATATTCCGTTAGTGCCATTACAGAATCTCTCCACCACACAATGAGATGTTATTAAGATTATCTTGTAAATGAAGACCATTTTCCAGTAAACCCTTCCCCCTTGTGCTGCTTAACCAGCTTTTCTTCCCCACAAGAACATTCTGTGTTCTGTTCAGTAGAAGAAGGGCATGCCCTCAGTGACAGGGAGCAAGTGATTATTCAGAGGATTAGAATGTTGGACACACACTAGTCCAGTAGAGTGATCAGAGAGCCAACTGTGGAGTCACATTGCTGGTTCATACCCAGGCTCTTCCATTTAACTAGCTGTGTGACTTGGAGCAAGTGACTTCATGGCTCTGTTGCTGAGTTTCCCTACCTATAAACTGAGGCTAGTAATAATGGCACCCACCTGATGCGAGTCTTGGGATGATTAAATGAGCTCATATTTATAAGGTACTTAGATCAATGCTGGCTCAGAAAGGAGATGAAATGAGGGATGGATGGATGGAGGGATTAATGGATGGAGGGATGGATGGATGGAGGGATGGATGGATGGAGGGATGGATGGATGGATAGAGGGATGGATGGATGGAATGATGAATCGACAGGGAAGTGACCAAGCCATAAGACCATTCTTAGAAATTGAAAATGCAAGTTCTTAGTTGTAATAGACATGCTCATTGATAACTCTCATATAACACTTATCACACTATAATAAAAAGAATACCCTTGAACTCCCATACCACTAAATTGCCTAAGGCTAGGTCACATTCAATAAACCAGTCCCATCACATTTCCTGAATAGAAACATGTCCAGTTACAGGATTAATAGCTTGCTACTTTCTGTCAACAACAAAATTGCTACAGCATCAATGCAAATTCAATAGACAACAATGAACTCAATAAATATTTAATATGCTTAATTATGTTAAATTAATTAAATTAATTATTTAGTTGTTTGGTCCCTGCTCCATAACAATTTTTTGTATGTATCTAAGAAATTAATGGTGTCTACTGACCCTTTTAAATAGACTCAAGGTATGGTGTCCTAAAGGTTTAAATATTATCTTTTTTTCCCCCAAATACTGCTCATGACCTTGAGAATAAGTGGAAACATAAATCAAGATTAGTGACAAAATAAAAAAGACACCAGTCATAAATTTAGTGAGGCACTAGGATCAGGCTCACTGATAAGATCTTGGTAACACGTCTTCCTTCACTCAGCAAAGGCCCAGGGGAATTGGCCCCCTGTACTCAGTCATTGATGTTCTCCTATATCTTAACACACAGTAGAAATTCTGAGACCTTTATTACCACATTGCTGATTGTTCCTCAAGATTAGTTTCTGAGCTTGGTAGATTTGAACCTGACCACCTGACAAATGTTATCAATTTTATACTCCACATATAATCAGGGGCCGTGCTCTAAAGACTTTCAAGAGCCAACCATTCCTTTGCTTTGATATCCCAGCTCAAAGCCAAAGGGAACATTAGCTAAGGGACTGGGTGGATGAATTACCCTTTGTTCTCACTTAGACGTGGTTTTAATTTTCATTCCTCTTAGCAGGTGTGTTTAGGGTACACAACGCAGAGATGCATAAGGGAACCATTAATAAAGATTCTCTTAAATTGCTTTTAAATGTGGACTTCGGTGGGTAGATGGCTCTAGCATCTCTTTGTTTAATCATAAACGTATGCCTCTTTTTTCCCCACTTTAGAAAGTTTATGAAATACAGCTGGATTCATTTGGACCACTGAAGCATTGGCTGCAAAGGGGAAATTAGCAGTATGGAAATTTTTATGGGGCAGCATGTGGACCCTTTATAATGGTTGTTATAGAATGAAATGAATGGGGGTGCTATTTTCATTTATCATGTGGTCCAAAATCCTAACGTTTGTTATGACACTGTGTGAGAGCCTGCGGATGGGGGGAAGCAGACACCCTATGCAATCACAGGGGTGGACAGTCCCTGGTATGGCTCCTAGTTTCCATCGGCTCCATCCAAACCCCAGGTGACCCCGGGGACCCGTGTGTGCAGAGCAGAAGTGGTCCATGGAGCATTCATGGTAGTGACTGCTGCAGAGCAGGTTTCTGAAGCCCCACAGTGAGGTTGAATTTTTGGGTGAATAGTGGAGCCCTTAAGTATTTCCAATGCCCAGAGGATTTGTGTAATGTATATTAAACCCATGGCAATGTTGCGTACCTGGATTTGACTTGAAAACATCAAGGAATACATACAGGTAGCTGTCTCTGGTGAGAACTCACTAGCTATGAGTCAGGTGTGAGAGAAACTTCTTACCTGTACTCGCCTGTTGCTTTGAATTTTGTATGGTCTGCATATACTATCACTTAAAAATATTAGCAAAAAGGCATTCTAAAGAGAGAGTCTCAGCCTTAGGAGGAGGAATTGGCTCGCTGCCAGTCAAGCACTTGCTTGGAGAAAAAGAGAAAAATCAGTGATCCTGTCATGGTAAAAAATGGGTTCCAACAACCGGAAAGGACCCCTGCTCTGCAGAGCAGACCCGAGGGCAACCAGGGTTGAGCAGGAAGAAGGAAGCAGCCTCACTCACAGGCCTGCCCTTGGGTCTTGTGAAGGTGCTTTTGCTGGAGCCTCTGAAGACCTGAAGATAGGGCTTTCAAGAGTACTCTTAGACATGTTGTAAACTTGGTTCCAGACCACGGTCATGTAATAACACAGGTCACAGGAAGACAGTTGCTTCCCAGTGCATATAAAAGTTATATCTATAACATTCGGTAGCCTGTTGGGTATATGGAAATGTTAGAAGCATCGCGAGAGTTACCAGCACATGACACAGAGATATGAAGCAAGCACATGCTGTCAGAGCAATGATCCTGAGGAGCTTGCTGGATGCCAGGTGGCACAAACCTTCCTTTTGTTTTTTAAAAGTACCATATCCATGAAGCCCTGCAAAGTGGCATGCAATAAGAGGTGGTTTGTCTGTAGTCCAGTTTTCCATTGCTGCCTTCCTGATTGCCTAATTGGTAGGATGGTTCTAGGAGAAAAAAAGAGGTAAAAGGCATGGAAAGACGAGAACAGGTTCTGTGTCCAGTGACTCCCCTATGAGGTGACTCTTCATATCTATTTCCCAGCACTAGAGAGAATATGCATTGAAACTTAAATATAACCCCATGTGAGAAATGGAGATCTGTGGATATTATGATTTGAGGTCCAGGAATATGGGGAGGGGCTCACTTGAAGGTCAAGAATGGATAGTCCTTCCACTGTGGAGTGATTCTTAAGACAGAAGTTACCTCTCCGGTGGAAATTTCCTTTTTTCAGTGCTGCGTTGGGATCTGGTGTGGAAAATGCAGGGTTTGTCATCTCAAGACTCCCGGCACAGTCAAGACAGGCTCTCTGGTGATGGATGGTGGTGGTACCTGCAGTTGGGGCACCACCCACTGGATTCCCCAGGTATGCAATTCCCATCCAAACCAAGGGATGAGCCATCGTGCGTGGGATGTTCAGCTGGAAGTTTATCAAGAATGTCATGTATGTCAGAGAAGCAGCAGAGCACTGATGGAGACGCCAGGGTGGAGTGACATAGCAGGTCATTAACAGTTTGCATGTGTGGCTATTGTCCTCACAGGGCTGACACATTTTTGCCACTTCCGTGTGTTTGGAGTCTCGCTATATCATTTGTAAGAACGTGCATTTCTCAAGATATGTAAGTGAAGTCTGACTCACAAAAACCCTTTAAGACTGGGAATGAATGAACGCTATAGGAAAAGGGGCCCAAACTGCCCAATAATTTCTAAATCAGACTACCACATCCTCCTCCCATGGATTGGCTTGGTGGCCTCATCCTGCCTGGCCTTTTAATTAACAGCTGAGTGTTTAACCCCTATACCACCATGGTTCCTTGGCTCACTGCCCATTCAAATCCTGCTGATAGTCTAAGAACAATTTGTGCAAGGAGATTGCATTACCCATGAATTTCAGTTGAGAATGGGGAAAGGGCATTGTGAAATATTTGCCCTAACCAATGGCTATTTGGGCTGAAAGAACTGAGAACTAATGACCATTCAATGAGAACAAGGGCAAGACATTTGGTGTGAGAACACCAATCGAAATCAAAAGCAAAATAAGTTTCGACAGAGTCAATTCCACCTCATAGTGTCTCCGTATGTTAAAAAGTGGAACTATGTGTCATAGGCTCTTCGATGGCCGATTGGCGGGGTGGGGGAGGGGTGTTAAATGGATCACCAGAGGGGTGTGCTGACACTGGCAACTTCTTGTTAGCAGCCAATCTCATTAACCATTTGAATGTTCCAAGGACCTCACTCGAGGCCAGAGTCATTGGAAATGGATGGCAGCTCTCCTTGCAGCACTCAGTAGTTTTCTTCATTTTGGCAATGACCTACCTGAGTAAACTCTTTCATGAGAAGGCCCCCCAAGTGGAGCTTATGAAGTAGCAGCAACCACCAGGAAGGGCACGCACCTTAAGTTGCTCATTTCAGATGAACTCTGAGAGTTTACCTAGAGTCATCATGTCCATTCTCAAAACAGCCCCAGAAAGTACAGAAATCTCCAAATTCTATGCCACGTTTACCGAAGGGAAAGAGCCATCAGGAGGTCTGTGGAAGATTCCAGGGGAGGTGGTGAGGATCTGTGCTCCACAACCTACTTTTGAATCCAGAAATGGTGCATTATTAGGCCGCCCACGTGACAAGGCTGAGATGATCGTTCTTGGTACAATCCAAGGGTCCCTTGTGGGCTGATCACGAGGTACAGCAGCGAGCCAGACTGAGGGAAGACCAGGCATACTGTGATGCCTCCCTCTTCATCATGAACCTGGGTCTGACGCTGGCTTCACTGTCTGTTTGTTTGAAAGTCTTGAGATGCCTGCTCTCGAAGGGGCAGAAGCATGGGTAGAGGAGGCGGGGGTGGAGAGACAGATGTGGAGGAATGGGGCCTTTGTACTTGTCAGAGAGGCTGTCAAGATCGAGAATGCTTTGCAAGTGGGGAAGACAAGGTCGGTTGTCTCAGCCAGCTGACTCAAATGTGGGGAGAATGAGGGCAGACACTGTGAGGACCACTGGGCTGAGCCCAGCCAGTGCCAGCCAGCCTGGGATCCTATAGAACAAACCTTTAAATCAGCATGTCTGTTCTCCAAGAGGCAGCACAGCAGACAGGCTGGACTGTATAAACAAAGCCAAATAGGCAGCTAGCTGTAGGGCTCTCAGAAAGACCTACTTTACTTAAACAAGTATACTCTCTTTACAATCTTCTCTTTCTAGTGTAAAGGTAAGGCAGAAACGTGACAGATAAGCGCACAAAGAGACGTTGATAGCAGTCCCTTTGAACTACATAACTGGAATTGTGCGTGTGTGTGCTATGAAATAGGTCTGCATAGCATAAATCAATATAGAAAACACAGGTCAACAGATGTGGGCTCCTCTGCCACCCCACCTGCCTAAAATCTCAGTAATGGTTCCATCATTGAGTGGTCGAGTTCACCAGTCCAGGCATTCAGATGGATAGCTGTGTTATGGTGATGGCCCCTCTCAGCGGCTATGAGACCCTGCCTCGCACTGCTCTGCACCCGACCTTCACATCGATGGCGTTGCAGAGCAGAAAGTCACCGCTCTCAGGTGAACAGACAAACCTTTTCCCAAGACATTCTTGCAGATCCAATTGCCCACTGCCTTGGCTTTGCACATCAAAGCAAATCTACAGCTCACAGTAACGCAAGGGTCCGAGGCTCTACCTTTTTACAGGAGAGGGCGAAAGTGCCTTTGAACCTCCCTCGGGTTTTGTACACATTATCCGTCAGGTATAGAGCTTGGTCAGTAAGTACCAGCTGTGATCCAGTTTGTGTTAGTCAGGGTAGACTAGAGAAACAAAGTCATAAACACACATATGGATATAAGGGAAAGGTTTATATAAAAGAGGAATGGCACATTGAGAAAGCATCTCAGTCCAGTCCAGTCCAAGGTCATATGTCCGATATTAGCCCATAGGTCTGACACCCATCTGTAAAGTCTTCTTCTGACTCACGAAGCACGTGCAATGACACCAGGGCAGTGGGTACAGAGTCTTGTGAATCCAGTGGCAGTAGAAGCATCCCGGTGCTGGCAGGGGTCTCCCCACGGTTCCTCGTTTCCAGGGCTCAGGGTCCATCAGCAGTCTCCACTGGTGGTAGAAACATCTCGGCACTGGCAGGGCTCTCTCTCTGTGGGTTTTCCAGCTGCAGAGGTCTGGTTTCATCAGAGTGAGCCCGCGTGGCTTCTCCTCTGGCTCTTCCAGTTCCTAGGACTCGGGGTCATATCATCATGCTGCCATCTTGTTTTGTCAGCAGAGCGTCTCTCAGGGACTGAGTCAACTCTCACCTCCATTTCAGAAATACTGCGAGACTTCCCAGAATGCTCAGGAGAAAGTCATGTCCACACGAGGCCTCATTGGCTATCTCCAGATCGACAGGCCAGACTCCACCCTTACACACCCAGTGCTGAAACTGATGCAGGTCCGTGACTGTCACACAGTTGAACAGAAGACCTCACCTTTGTAGAGGGCTTAGCCCTGGTGGTGTAGTGGTTACCTGCTTGGTTGGTGTCTGCAAGGTCAGCAGTTTGAAACCACCAGCTCCTACTCAGGAGAAAGATGAGTCTCAGAAACAGTCTCAGAAACTCACAGGGGCAGCTTCTATCCTGTCCTCTCCAGTGGTGAGTGAGTGGATATTTTTGAAACGAATGACTTGCTGGCAGGGCTGCAGAACAGAATGAGGGTAAATCAAAAGTACTGCTACAAAATAATCCCAACCTTTACTTAAAAACAATAGCTAAATGTGAAGCTCCTGTTCCATGACAGAGCTAGGTCTATGGATTTCTGAAGGGAATCCTTTCATTTCTCTAGCCTTACCAATGAATTCTGCAGGCTTCTACTTATACTACTTCAAAATGGCAGCTTTGGGCAGCCTCAAGGGACTCAATTTGTATTCTTTGAGTCTGGGGAACAAAGAGACGCCCGAAGAGGCATGATCAGGACTGTGAGGAGGATGGGGTAAGAGCTCTCATTAAATTCTCTTCAGACTGCTCTAGCTCCCTCCCCACCCCACCTCCAAACAAGCAGGTGCATGGTCAGGATGAAGAGATCCTCTAAGTGCAACTTCCCTGGCCCTTTCCTCACCAATGCAGTTTTCAATTTTCTTGAAACTTTTTTTTGTCATAGTCATTCCCCATGATCGCGCTGTGTTCTTTGAGGAAATCTATGAAGATGACCCTTTGAGATTTCACAAAGCAGTCGCCCAACCTTCTGAGAACACCTCTGTGCTTTGAACTTACCAGGCCCAGCAGGGTCCTCGGAAGTCAGTTTTGTTGTTGTTGTTGTTGTTGTTGTTGTTGTTGCTGTTTTTTTGTTTTGTTTTTTATTGGATCTTTTTTTTAAGTTGCCTTAATGAGACCAAGACAAGTATATTGAGAGGGCGTGTCCATAGCCATCCTCTGATCATACAACTGTGCTTCAACATGCTTTATTTGGAATAGACTTATGCATGATTGAATGGAACCCTCATAGCAATACTTGCCCTCTTCTAGCCTGTGGGGAAGAATGGTATTTGTCCATAATGTTCTTGAGGGGGAGGGCTAAGCAAAGGCTGGCTTCATGTCTGTATAGGGGCTATAGCCATGTCTTTTAATTTCATTTGAGCCCTACACGCAAATGATATGCTTGCTGGAGGAGATTTGTACAGATATGAGAGAAGGCAGTGGTCAGGTGAGAACTGACCTGAAAGAAACTTTAAATTTAAAGAGCAAATCAAAACCCACACATGCTTTTATTTAACCATTTAAAACAAAAGGGGACACCAGTGGTGCTGTGGACTGCTATCAACTAGGTCAGTGGTTCAAACCCCCCTCACCCCCACTGCTCCCATGCAGATTCACTGGCTTAGAAACCCCCAGTAAGGTGGTCAGGAGTGTGCCTGGGTTTGATGACCCTACAATGGAGCACAGTGGTCTCAGTTGGTGGCCGCCAGCAGGGCCTGTTTGGGCCAATGTTTCAAATGTGTTGTTTCCAACTCTGTTTGACATCATCAAAATGTTCTCTTTTATCATTCAGTTCTCACTCATTCCCCAAGCACCAAAGTACTGACTAGCGTGAATACTGCCAATAAAGAAAGTGCATTGATTTCCATATCCCCAGAAAAGGGAGAATTCAAACTATATCAGCACATCATGTCCCATCTTCTTGAGACTCAGAGGTCTTGGAAGAGAGTTCATCTTAATCAGTAGCACAAAGTCCTATTCTCTTAGGGCTCCCCATCAAAAAAAAATCACTTCCCTCAAGTAGATTCCAACTGATAAGGATCCTGTGAGGCTTAGTAGAATTGCTGCTGTGGGTATCCACAGCTGTAAATTTTTATGGGAGTGGTATGCCTCTTCTTTCTCACTGCAGAGTGGCTGGTGGCTTTGAAAGGGTAGCCTTGGGGATCATAACCCAAGATCTAACCCACTCTGCCACTAAGGCTCCTTTATCTGGCCCAGACGACTCAGTAAGTAAGAATTTGCCTACATGTTAAATGAATGAATGCTAAAATTAGGTATAAACATCAATTATATGTCTCCACAATTACAAAAATTGACCAGTTAGACTATTGTTGCAATTAGATGTCAAATCTATTCTGAGTCAGAATTTCTGACTCATGACGACCCTATATGTGCTGTATAGAATTACTCCATAGGAATTTGTCCTTTTTTTGCTTAACTTTTTTTTGGGGGTGGGGCATCACTGCCCTCTGGTAGCAGTAGGAGGCCCAGTCTTCCTCCCGGAGAGCTGCTGCTGGATTTGAACCGCCAACCCAGTGGGCCGCCGTCCCGCACACAACCACTAGGGCTCAGCCCCTTTTGCTTAACTTTTTATTGTGCATTTAAGTGAAAGTTTAAGAAGCAGCTCATCACCTTTATATCCAGCAAGTCACACCCATTTGATTTTAAACCACCATCTATTGCAAGCTTCTGCTCTCCCACTTCATCTCTGTTTCCTGTTCCCATCCTCCATCTTTTCTAAGGCAAATTTCGGAGTTCAGTCCTTAGGTAAATGCTGCCCTTTGGCTCTTAGATGGTTGGTTATTTCAATTTGAGGGTGAGTTCAATTCCAGGCCTGAAGGACCATGTCTTGAGATTTCCACAGTCTCTATCCAGTCAGCAAGCCTGGTCTCCTTTGTGATTTTCAGTTGTGCTTCACATTTGTCTCCTCCTCCATCCAGGACCAAACTAGCACATTCGACAGCTAAAGACCCAAGCCACTGCACACCAACACTGTCCTTGTGGACTGTTAGGCCTTAGACATTCCATGTATAGTGTATATGTGTGTGTATTTTGGCTTAAAGATGATCTTCAAATGGTGTATCTCTGACCCCCTGTGTGTGTGTGTGTCTCAGTTTCTATTCTGGTGTTTTTATATAACTTAGAAATAACTAGGCTTGAACTACACTGTTATGAATTCATTAACATGACAAAAGAAATGCCTTATTTGCAAGCTAGGTCACATCCCCAAACACAAGACTTGGGACTTCAGCACATATTTGGAGTGGACACAATTCAATCCATAATGGTTTACTACAAGTAGGCTGTTATTGATAAATTCTCTACAGTACCAGCCCTCACTGTGCCCAAAGCATGTGCCTTTCCTGTCCCTTGAAGTTTGCTGTCTGTATTCTCAGAGAAATCACACTGCTTCTGATGATCTGTAAAGGTTGAGAAACGGTCTCAGGTTTTAGTCATGCCTGGTCCATCCTAGAACTGGAAGACTGGCTGTCTTCAGTGAGAACTACTCACTGTTCTCCGTTGGGTGAGCCCTTGTCCATCCCAGAAAGAGAATTAATGAAAACACACAGCTGTGTGTGTGTGTGTGTGTGTGTGTGTGTGTGAAATTCAGGACATTAAAAAGAACTTACTCTTAGGGCTAGGGTTAAAAAAAAAGAGCTTGCTCAAATTTAATTCAATTGATTTTGAAAGATCACTGGAAGGTCAGAAAGATATTGCGCTGGCACATACCCTCCCTGGTATTCTCCTGACTACATGACAATGTATGCACACGTGGCTTCCTTCCTGGGTGAGAGAAGGCATTGGCCCTCTGAGCACCTTTAGGGAAACTATAGTTCTAATGAAAGGTCACTGTTTCATGGCAAGGAGCCAGCTCGTGTTGAGTCTTCATTACCGTTGGATTTTTCAGTCTGTTTCTGACTGGGCAGACACACCAGCTGTTAGATAGGTCTATGACTATGAGTCTACCCATCAGGGAAATATATTTTCTGTACATTCTGGGCTATTGAAGTTACCCATCACAGCTCCACCTTCCTCCTCTCTGACGTTTTTTGTCTAACAAATAACACATGCCCTGGACCCCACTTTAATTCTCTATACAAAGTTCAAACAGAATAGAATCTATAAACACAAAGTATATATATGTCCAATGTATGACCAACTGTCAATCTAGTCTACTTTGACAGAATGCAAATTAACTTTATACCGTGCTTCTTATCCATTAAAAAAAAACTCTCTGCCCTTTGTTTCATGGTTGCTTTACTTAAATGTTAAATGCAAGAATTAAGTCGGTCTGTATTTCCTTTGGGAAAATGGAACTTGGTAAGAAGATATTGGAATAGAGCAATCCCATTGTTCACCATGAAGAGAGTTGTCACAGAAAGGGAAAGGTTTTATTACAGGATAGAATCATTTTCCAATTGAGATTTCCTTTCCACATGCACGTGGGCTGCAATTCTGCTTTGGCATCCGTATTGGCTGTCAAATGGCTAATCACTTTGGCCTGGATGTGACCACACCTTGCTTGAGGTCAATGCACAAGAGTCCCCATGCTTTCATTGGCACAACTTGGAAATCATTGTAGGAATTTATGTAACAGAAAATTCCCTATGTGGTACGAATGATGCACATCCTCACTGCCAACTGGAAGGTTGGAAGTTCAAGACCACCAGAGGCACCTCAGAAGATAAACCTGGCCATCTCCTTTCAAGAAATCAACATTCTGACATCCCTGAGGGCCTCACAAACTGGAGTCAACTCCACAGCCACTGGTGTTATGAGTACTTGGAGGTAAAACCCACTTGCTAGACCAAGGCTGTTTTGATAATACAGCCACCAAAAGAAAGGCAGCTCTCGGTCGGAACACCAAGTATTCCTCAGAGATTGTCGGAGACCTAAAATAGGGCTCAAAGTTGTTGTTTCTCGCCAGATAGAAAAATCAAACCTTCGAGGTAGAAAAGAGAGATACCGTTTTCAAGGCTTTGTGTATATTCAATAACTGGCAGAAGCACAGGGACTTGACACAAGAGATTAACCACCACCATCACACACACACACACACACACACACACACACACACACACAGAGAGAGACACGATGTTTATCTACTCTTTCCATGGAGGCAGTGTGGAGGATGGAGGAGAGTGTAAGGAAGCTAATAATATTCGGAGGGAAATTTTAATACCCCCATAACTTTCATTTCCTTGTTTTTCACAAGACTATGTGCTTTTCTGTCATGGTGTACAGAACAAGGTCTGATATGTCTTCTACAAAGACCTATTGATGGCGTGTCTGTGTGAATTGCCCTAGCATTGGTCACAGCCAACTTCTGCGGGACCCACTGCCCCTGTTCTACAATACACTCCAGTGTATTTAGCCATTTATGAAAGGTCAGAAATGAACTGAGAAACAAGCTGGAGTCAAAACACGTGGCCCTATAAATATCAGAGCCAGACGCTGTATTACACTTCCCCCCGACTTGCTCTGTACCCCATCTCAGGTCTCCTGGCCCTCTGGGGAGGCTCCCTGGCCAAGCACAGTCCCACAGGCCGGGAGTCAGAACGCGGAGGCAGCATCGGTAGCGCCGCTACACCAGTGCTTGCAAACATAAGAAGAAGAATCCTTTAAAATTTCTGGGCCCCAAATAAATAATAAATAAATAAAAGGCCTCGAAGCACAGTCTGTGATGATCTGTGCTGCTTCCAGGATTTCCGCTTTCCATTAGTGGCCACTCTGCGGTGTGACTAAATTGGACGCCAGCCGTGTGTCTGGGCTGAGACTCTCGCAGCTTTGAGCTGATCGCCGGGTGAGAACGGTCACCATGACTTTCGCTGCCAAACTGGAGGACTTTGAAGTGACCTTGGAGCACCTGCTCATGGACGTGTTTGTAAGTAAAGGCTTTTCCTACTCTGTGTGCGTCATCAACCCCATCACCTGCCGCCCCCAGAGTCTTTGTGACCCAGTCCTGTGTTCAAAACCCAATTGTAGGCTGTGGCGGCCCCGTGCGTGGGTGCTGCGCCCACAGTATGGGCGGGTCTCACTCGTCTGTCTTTGGGGAGAAGGACAGAAAGTCACTGATCGCATGAGTGGGCTGTGCAGATGGAAGAGCAGAGATGTGCTTTGTACCAAATCAAACAAGGTGAGGCGCCGGAATGAATGGGACCAGGAAGTAGCGGAGACAAAAGTATTCTCAGGGAGAATCTAATGGGTCTGAGCAGGGAAGTGATCCTTTCAGGAAAAAATTATTTTTTTAAAAAAAGGGGGGTGGGGAGGTGCTGGGAATGTGTGTTTCTCAAGTAGAGAACTGCTGAATGCAGAGAGGGCGGAGCTGTCGGTATCCTGTGGAGATCTGTCCCTGCTTCAGAGGTATTAGGTTACCAAGGAACCCTGGTGTCATAATGGTTGCACATTACCCTGTGATCAGATCTGCAAGGTCCACAGTTCAAAACCACTGGCTGCTCTGTGGGAGAAAGACGAGGCTTTCTATTCTCATAAAGACTGATGGTCTCGAAAACTCACAGGGGGAGTTCTCCCCTCTCCTTCCACAATTGCTGCGAGTCGGAATCGAATTGAATGCAGCAAGCTTGGGTTTTGTTGGTTTTGAGATCACCAAGAGTTCCTAAGGTTGCTGAACATGTCGCTTTTTCAGAGAAGAAGCCGGGGAAAGGACTTTCACACCTATCCCCTCATTATTTGAAATGTCCCGGGATCACAAGGCAGCCATCGCTATTCTTCCTCACCCACTGCTCCTCTGTGGGCCAGGTGGGCCCTCCCCACAGGACGTCCCGGCTGTGCAGGACACAGGGCGCGAGGCAGCAGGGGGAGCTGCTGCTTCCATAGGCGATGGGACTGTGTGTGGAGGACAATCTGGACGAGGCTTTGGGAGGTGTGGCTGCATTCTCACAAGACATCAAGGAGTCTCCTTAAGATTTCTTCCTGGAGGGGGGCGGGGCGCGGGGGGGGGGCAGCTATGAGAGTCTGCAGGTTCCCCTCCCCCCTTTATCAATTTATTGGTTGCCTTACGATGGAGATTATGTTCGCCCTCTGTAGGGCTGGGGCTGGGGAACAGAGTCACTCCCATTCTGCCGGAGCCCAGGGTCAGGAAGCTGCGACTGAGGGAGGGCTGTGTGAGGGAGGGCCAGGGCTCTTCTGAATGTCCAGCGACTGGAGATTTATGATCAGGGGCCTCAGCTGATCATGAGCAGCTTCTCTTTCTTCTGTGAAGCTTTTGTTGGCAGCTTACATTTCTCAGGCCCATGAATCCAGGCAGCCCTTCATCAGCGGGTGTGAAGGTCTTGAATGCTGAATTAATTCATTGACTTCATTTTGTGCAACCACTGGGCTCCTGAAACAGATACCGCGAGTTCATAAGAGGGGAGACTCCCTTCCCCTGGCAGGCTGTAGGCATGTAGCAGTGTTGGCTGTGGGGATGTTGGACTATCAAGTCAAGAGACCTTCTGGAAGGGACTAGACCCCGCCACAGGTAATCTTTATGGAAAGACCGCTCACCTTTCTCCCTCTGTGTCACCAGGGTTCCCCTATCAGCTACTTACATCATAGTTCATATTGCTGTTATCGCCGCTGAAACTGTTTTTTTTCCGATGGAGATGCCCACAGGAGGAAGAAGCAAAGGGAAGAATTCTCTAGGGCACCACCCTTTCTCACTTGGCCTGTGATCTGGCTCTGACAGAAGCCCCCAGGGTGACTAACGGCCAAGACACTACTTGATTCATTGCAAGGAGAGGGGCTTGTTTTTCTGTTTTGAAGATTTCAGTGCAAGATATACTAAAGGGCTTCTAAAGGTTTATTGGAGAACAGAATGAAAGGGTCTTGGGATTTTCTCATGCATTTCAACCCCCCTTCATTTGTAGAAGCAGAAGAGTTCATAAAACCTCTAGGTATCCTCTGAAGAGTCACTTATGAAACCCAGAGAAACAGGAATATCCTGGGCACTTCAGGAACCTCGCTGCATCCCTTTTAGATCACAATCCTTTTTTTAAAATCATCTTATTGGGGGCCAATTCTTATCACAATCAATGCATACATCTGTTGCATGCAAGCCACATTTACACATTTGTTGCCATCATCGTTCTCAAACATTCTCCTTCACTTAAGCCCTTGGTATCAGCTCCTCATATTTCCTCTCCCTCCCAACTCCCTTTCTCTCATGAACCCTTGATAATTTACAAACTATCATTATTTTATGATATCATACACTGCCTGTTGTATCCCTTCACCCACTTCCCTGTTGTCCATACCCCAAGGAGGAGGTTATATGTAGATCCTTGTCATTGGTTCCCCCTTTCTACCTCACCTTCCCTCCATCCTCCCGGTATCGCCATTCTCACCCCTGGTTCTGATGGGATCATCTGTCCTGAATTCCCCATGTTTCTGGCTCCTGTGATCTTTTTTTCAATTTTGTTTTCCATATAGTTCTCCCATCTATGTACATAGCCCCAAAGAATATGGAGAATAAGTCTTAACGTTGCATGAGCTTGAGTCTCAAAATCCCTCCACACCATTTCCTAGCTGGGTAACTATCATCAAGTATCTCCCTCTCCTCTGTACAGGCGAGCTCACACTGTCCAAAGTCAAGGATTGAAGAGGAAAAGACAATGATAGACATGGCTCCCCTGCTTTCTGTTCCCCTGAGAGGGCATCCATCTGAGTTCTTTAGTCATTTCCTAGGATTTCCATAATAAAATGGATACCAATGAGGTGGCTTAAAACAGCAGAAATGTTATCGCCCCTTGTTCTGAAGGCTGAAAAACCAAGCTCACTGCCAAGGAGTCAATTCCAACTCATGGCAGCCTTTAGGGCAGGGAGAACTGCTCCTGGGGTTTTCCAAGATGGTCACTCTTTAGAGGAGTAGAAAGCCTTTTCTTTCTCCCACAGAGCAGCTGGTGGTCTAGAACTGCTGACCTTGTGTCTAGAACCTAAACACCAAGAACTCCATGGGATTCACTCCATCTGGAGGTTGGAGGGGAAGCCTCTCTCGGTCTCATCTAGCTCTTGATACTCCCAGGAGTCCCTTGGTGTGTGGCGACATTGCTCTCTGCCTCCAGGATCACAAGGCTGTCTCCTCTTGTTACCAGGACACCATCTTAGTGGATCTGGGCCCCCTCATCTCCAATAAGATCTCATCTTAACTTATAACGCTGGCAAAGATCCTATTTTCTCCTCAGGTTGTGTTCACAGATAGCAAAGGTTAAGACTTGAACATGTATTCAACTCATAACAGGTCCCAAACAGCACACATCCATTTCCTCATCCACCACCCTTAAAGTTCACTCCCCTGTGACCACCTAATCTCCCTCCCTGGGGCTGGAAGGGGGTTTGACTCTGTAGAATAGTATTTCTCAAAGCGGGCAATCCCAATCACACTGGAGGTGCTGGGACCATCCAAGGGAGGCTACAAAAGCAGATGCCCAGACTCTGAGTATTGGTATGACGTTTCTCGTTTCTGGAGGTTGGGGAAAGAAACAAAGCTGGCATGCTGGTTAAAGTGCTGGAAAGGAAGCTGGAAGCCAAATGAGCTAGAGAAGCCATGAAGAGGCACAGTCTGCCTCTTCTGCCTCAGCTCTGCCAATCGTGGCCACTTCTCCTGCCTGCCACCAAAACGGTGTTGGCCTCTACAGCCACTGGGTCCTAGGTCCCTAGGGACAGGCCTAGGCTCTCCTGCTGGCCTTCACTGGTGTAGTCTCTAAGTAAGGTGATTTGGGGCCAACTCTCCAGCCCAGTGCCTCCCCCTGCTAAGACCCATAGACATTCTGAAGCAAGCCTAATTATCTGGCCAGATTATTTGCATCAGCAACCCATTAGCCTTGGGTTTCCTCTACAGTTCACGGTGTGTTCATAAGGATGTCAATCCACTATCGCACGAACAGCTGTTTCCATATTGACATTTCCCTTCCAGGAGACAAAGGGCCGCCAGGGGCTTGGTGGGAACACAAGGCTTCTGCAAGACGAGACTGAAAGGACATGCTGAACCTGGTGTTTCCTAATTAGTTGTCATCACCGCGGGGCTCCGCTGGCTGTAGCTTTGTTGTCGGGTTCTTGAGAGGAAATAATACACATGTGTGTATGCCTGTGCGCACGCGCACACACACACACACACACACACAGCGATGTAACGAAATAATGGGCACAGACACTGAAGTCTGCGAATGTACAGGCGTGATTCTTCAAGACCAGTCCCAAAGGCTTGTCATGACCTGCATGGCCACGGTGCACTCCTTTTGTCACAAAAGCATTAAGGTGCTCCTGCCAATGAAGGCTTTCTTGAAGGAGTCAGTCCAGTCACCAAGCCAGGAACTGAGCCTCTGCGACACAGCCTGAAGGAAAAGCAAGAGGAGATGGAGGGGGCTCACATGGTTGTTGGAGTCAAGCTGAGCCTCTGAGCCCAATACAATAGAATGCTTTTTCTCTCCTCCACAACCCTACATCTGCTGCCAGCGTTCCAAGCACACATTCTTTTTTTAAAAACATGAATCGGGAGAAGGTTTACAGAGCAGATCATTAGTTTTACGTTCAACAAGTCATACACGTTTGTTTCAGTTCATGGGGTGCTACCCCCTCAATGTGCCACCACTGACTTCCCTTCCTCCCTGCGTTTCCTGTCAGACCTCCTTCGTTCTTCACCTTCTGAACTTGCTCCTTAGGAACCTGCTCTCCTTTGAGACTTCTATGGGCTGATTATTCTAACTTGGGTGTGAGTCCAGTTCCCAACCGGAAGGGTGACTAAGAAGGGCTTATAACTCCTGCAGGTTCCCACTCTCTCTATCTAATAAGCCTAATCTCTCGTTTGACTTGCATTTCTGTTCCACATCTTTCTCCCACCTTACCCAGGACTTTCTAATATGATCCTTTTCAGAACAGTTGGCAGTGGTAGCTGGACACCATCTACTTCTTCTGGTCTCAGTAATATGGCACCTGATGTCAAGGACTAATGGACCTTGGACTAACTGGACATTGGATTTTCATCATTCTTCTTTCTTCCAGACAAGGAGGGGTCACTAGTTGCACCTCAGATGACTGCTTATGAGCTTTTAAGACCCAACTCCCCACGCACCGAAGTAGCATATAGGACTTGTCTTTGTGAGATATCCAATGCCAATTAACCTGGGTATCTCCAGAGGGGAGGATTGTCATCCTACAGACCCAGCAACTCATCTCCTCAAGATGGTTAGTTGTGTCTAAGAAGTTCTCATAGCATAGCTCCACCACATTCATGGATCTCATCAAAGCAAAGATAGAAGCAAACTTCCCGAATCAGACCTATATCCTTGGCTGCTCACCCACTCTCCCTTCCACACCTAGTCAGCTTGTGTTGGCCCGAGCAGCACTCACCGGGATTTCAGGATTGCCAGGAATGCATTCCTGAGTCTGCGAAGATCTTCCAGACACTGTCCCTCTGTTCTTTCCTTATCCGGCTCACACTTTCGACAGTATTGCTCCACTTACTCATTTTTATTTCTAGTGAGACAACACATGGAAAGGCAATGTTCATAACATATACAAGTTGAAGAGTTCTGTGAAACTTCTTCAGAAAAGCACTAGGTTCCAGAATATTCCTTCCAACCTCTGAGTCCTGTTCCCCAGGTACATCTCTCTCAGCTGTTTCTTCTGATAGTTAACTCCAGATTTCTCAATTGTACCTTAATAATGCTCTTTTTGAATTGCTCAAATTTTTTTACATTTTATGTTGCCCTTCTGAAAGATGAGATTTTTAAACTCTCGCATTTCACTCTCCTGCACACCACACACACACACACACACACACACACACACACACACACACACACACACACACCCCTCTTCTAGTTTCTCGTTATCTCACAGTTAAATCAAAATGTAGTGTTTAACATTATTATGATTACCAACATGTTGTTTGCAGTTGAGGAATACTGTGGATTATGACTACATCACCTGAATTTTATGTTTTTCCTGGACTTAATCCTGCCATGTTTCAGTGTTTGGTTACTATTCTATGTCCCCATCGATCCTTCTTCTCTAAGCTCTCCAGTGCAGCTGTTACACAACTTACCCCTCTCAATTCACCAAACTCAATAGCTTCTTAAACTCTTCCTTTTCTTCTTCCTTCTTCGTGTGTGTGTGTGTGTGTGTGTGTGTGTGAGCAAGAGCGAGCGAGCGAGAGAGTGAGAGAGAGAGAGAGAGAGAGAGATCCTTCTGTCTGGAGCTCTCTACTCTTCTTCACCAATTGACTAGCTCCTTCCTGGCTGGGTCTTTTGCAAAGCTCTTTTGGAGATTCATCCCCCCCCCTCCACGCCCATGATTCCATAATCTCCATGGTCACTTCCCCTATGATTAGTCCTCTATCATTTCATGAACCTTGTTTCTAGATTTGATCTCCCTTTTCCTACAGACCATCTTCTAGTAAATTCTAAGGACACGAGTGTAGGAAGTACATTTTTGCTTTTGAATGTCGTCCCTTCTATGGGAATAATTTATGTAGTAGTTAGCTGCCTGCTATTGAATTCAGAGCTTTGCTCCCAAGCTTGAGCCTCTATTAAGTTCAAGGTGAAAACATTCTGGCTCCAGAATCTCTGGATGTCTAGATGTGCCTTGTCATCTCAACAAAACTTCTCCTCCTCCTGTTCTCTTATCGCAGCAATGAGTGTCTTCTTTCTGCAATTCCTCAGAATGAAAATTACAAAGGAACATCATTTCTCTTTCTCTCACCACCTCCCTGATAATCTTCTTATGCCGCTAACCTAGTTTTGAGCTTAATTGTCTCTCATTTGGTCAATCGCAGAAAACCTTGAAACTTCTCTTCTTGTGGCTGAGATAACCTGACCTTGTCATTCAGCCACCATCCTGCTTCTGAAATCTGCTCCCGGAATTGTAGCACTTCCTTCCTTAAAATAGCTTGCGAAGGCTTCTTCTTGCTCACAGGGAAAAGAAATCCAGAGCTTCTTTCTCTACAGTATCTGATCTCAGTGCCAGTTCTCGCCATCTTCCTGTTCACACATGCAATTCCACAATCTTGCTTCATGTCCACATCAGTGGTCTGCTGATTGCATTGTCGGCCTGCTGTGCTGTTGCTGTGAGTTGTCACTGAGCCAGCCCCAACTCACAGAGACTAGAGAAAGGAGCAGACATGGCCTGGGCCTGGGTCATCTTCACGATAATTGGCATCATTGACTCCATGCTCAGGCCTTTGTGTCAACCTATCTCCATGAGGACTTCTTCTGGTTTCACTGACCCGTGACGAACGCTAAAGGTTTTGTTGAGCGTTTGGTCCTTTTTATGTCAGATCCAAAGTAAAGGCATCAAAATCTCTTCTAAGAAGCACTCTGGCAGTATTTCTAAGAGTGAGTTCCTCATCTTCATAGCAGCCCTGTGTATAAATAGTATGTTCACTACCTGTCACCATGCGATGATGGCAAATCAAATGCAATGTCATCAAGTCGATTTCAACTCACAGCATCCCTATAGGACAGAGTAAAACGGCCCCTTTGATTTCTCAAAAGTATAAATCTTTAAAGGAGCAGAGAGCCTCATTTTTCTCCTGTGAGCCATCTGGTAGGTTTGAACTGAAGACCTTTGGATTAGCAGTGCAAGTCAGAAATTAAAATTCAAATAGGATGAAGCAATAATAGTTATCATCTCTTACCCATCTGATTTACCTCTCAGAATTTGTCCATTGAGGGACTGTTCACATTCTGGGCACTATCTTCGCCTGGGGAACCATTTGACATTTTGAGTCACAGGGGGTACATACAAGGTAAACTATATTCTGATAAAGCAAGATTCTTAAGCACAGTTTTCTGAAGCTGCTTTCTTTTCTCGTGTTCAGAAAATACATTTTTCTAAAAGATTTCCCAGAGGCCCCTGGGCAAATGGTTCAGGATGCTCAGTAGGGACATGTTCTTAGAGACAGGAATGTTTTTGTCTTTTCCCCACCCGAAAGTTGTACTTTGCAGGAATTAGTTAAACCAAGGCGAGCTACCCTCCCACTGAAGAAAATTACATGGTAAATATCTTCTCCTGGGAAGAGGAAATGTGGAAATTAGAAGCAGATTTAAAAGTTGATCATAGGCCACCCAATGCTTATCTAAGGTGAAACTCAAAGTCAACATCCAATGACTCTCTTTGGAGGTGGAATGCGTTCTTATATCCAATTAATCCTGAGTAGGCAATACCATAGATAAGGACACTGTTTATTTTGTCATCCTAAGTGTAATTATATAGTTTACCCTGTGCAAACTGCACTTCATATACAAGGCAAACCCATGCTAGTTATCAAAACCCATCCACAACTGATAACATCATAGAGAAGGGGCTGCGCAAAACAGGTGTGAGAACCAACAAAACCAGCCCCGCACGGGTCAGCAGATTACCTGCTTCATCCCACAGGCACCTGGGAAATCTGACTGATTCCTCAGGACCTAGACATGACATCTGTCCTAATAGCACATACAATGAGCGATTAGCCCAGGCAATAGCCATGCTGGAAAGGGCAAGTGGAGAACTGGTTGGGGCAAATCTTAGGAAGGTCAGATGTGACGAGCCTTTGTGTGGAGAAACACAGCCTGGTGCTGCTTATGACCAGGGACTCTGCATGCTCCCTCTATATGTGGGGTTGACCAACCCACCCAGCATGTGGATTAACCTTATATTTGATGTCTACGATACCAATTTAAGAAATATGTAAAAAAAAAATGGTTGCCTTTGGATTGATTCTGACTCCTGGTGACTCCATGTGTCACAGAAGAGTACTCCACAGGACTTCAAGACTGTGACCCTTAGAAGCACAATGCTAGGTCTTTCAGGAGACCTCAAAATAGGTTCAGCTGATAGCAGCTGAATACTCAGCCCTGGTGTAACACCCAGGGATTCCTTGAGTCAGCAAAACAGAATATAAACTGGTCCTCCACCTAGGTGCCCATGGGACAATCTCTACATTTAGTCATAGCCATCAAGAATGGGGTGAGGAATCCAGGAGAGCACATGAGGTTTCTATCCATCCTCTTCTTGTCCACAGACTGCGTTTAAAGGGTGTGTCTCTGTAGTATGCAAGTCAATGTCTGTTTTTGCCATCCTCTGTTCACACATGCATCCCCACTGTCACATTTTATTTTCACAGCTATCTATTAGCTACACTCATCCAATAGTGAGAGGCTTAAGTCCTGTGCAGCCCAAGCAAGTAATAACAGATTCCCCTATTCACTCTCATTTACCAAAACACGCTGCATACTCTTCCCAATTTCAGAAGAATGTAAGATCTGGTTCCTCTGGTGATGCTATGAGTGCTTTTGAGTTGGTGAGGGGAGTTGTGTTGTTCTACTTAATTCTCCATCTCGAGTTATTCAAATAAAACATACTAAAGAGGGAGTTCTTTAAGTCCAGGAAGTGCCTGGTGATCTTTAGGGAGTTCAAATAGATGAAATATGGATCCTCTACTCAATACTGGTTCTCACCCTTCCTAAGGCCATAACCCTTTACTCCAGTTCCTCATGTTGTGGTGACCCCCCCCCCAGCCATAAAATTATTTTCATTGCTACTTCATAAATGTAATTTTGCTATTATTATGAACAGGACAACCCCTGTGAAAGGGTCATTCAACTCCCAAAAGGGTCACGACCCACAGGTTGAGAACTACTGCTACTAGAATGTACACAGAGAGGCAGAGTTTGGTATGAAGAGGTCATGGGAGGTTGTGGTAGAGACAGAGATAACAAAAGGGCCTAATATAGATGAGAGAGCAGTTAGCGACGTGTCTACGCGCAGGCAGTTTCAGGCATGAGTGAGGAATTACTATTTAGGAAACCACTTGAAAACATTACATCCTCTCATCTGTTGGGTTTCAGAACTTTCAAGGTGCAAACTCAGACATGAGATCAGTGTCTCTTCATTTTACCAGAAATATCTATCACAGAAAGGAGTTGAATCAAAAGAACCCAATAAAACCTGTCTAATAAGCAGAAGTCCTGGAATATGCTATACCTCTGAATTAGGTTGAATTCTCTAAAAGAAGAAAAAAGCAGTGATCAATTGATCAATCTCTGTCTCTATTTATCTCTATCAACCTATCTAGAAGTAGACCAAAAATTGACTCAAGCTTCTCATTCAAGTTTCTCACTCAAGTCTCAAGAAGCAAGGATCACAAGATGGCAAGTTTGGTACACTATCAAGAGATAGTAAACCTTGACAGAACATGCATACATATTGGTTGCAGGTAACTCCCCCTAGGGAACCCCTTTCAACTGATCAGAGGCTCGCATGAGATCACAATATGGAGGATGATTACAGCATACTATGTGTACTGAGAATCATGGCCTAGCCAAGGAGATCATAACCATCACAGCACCCATGTTGGCCACAGCATCTGATACCCAGTAGCATGAAAGTGCAGAGGCTAAGAATGTGGAGTTCTAAGTCCCTTACTGTGTGACACTTGGGCAAGTTACTGCACTTGTCTGTGCCTCAACTTGTTCACCTCTAATAGAATAAGAATAGCTCTTCCAGTAGGTGTTGGGTAGGAATTAAATGAATTGGTATATGTAACATTCTTCAGAACAGTGCCTCTGATAGAATGTGCTATGGAAGAGGGTTGCTGCTACTTTATCATACATGCAATAAAATACTTGTTGACTGAATGATGTGATATAGGTCAGAAAAAGGAATAAGAAATTTCAGTTAGACAAGAGCAAGGTCGGTGTCCCAGAGCATGGCATTGAGCACAAGCAGCGGGAGCTCAGAAGCTGAAGGCTCCTTGAACCTTCTCCTTCCCACCTTCAACCAGCAACGACAAGGAGCTGTCAAACCAGGCGCCTCAGCTTAACCTTCATCCCTCTTCCTCACCCAGCAGCTGCTGCAGGGGGACTATTAAATCCAGCCTAGAATGAAGCCCCGAGGGACCAGATGAGTAGGAAGGAGGAGAGGAGTTGGGGAGGGAAGGAAGAAGAAAGGGAAGGAACAGGAGATGTGAGGGAAGGGAGACGAATGATCTGTGCCCTGACAATACCTACGATACTGCCAGCCCACTCAAAATACCAAGCCAGTGGCTGTGCAGTGGTTCCTGACTCAGGAGGACATACAGGAGGGCAGCTCTCTCCGACTTTGCTTACAATCTGTAGGAAAGCGGGTGTCCCTCCCGCCCTTGCCCTGAGTCTCTCAGCAGCAGCAGCTTACCGCCAGCAAGTCCACGCCGTCCCACAGCAGCCTGATCGAACAGGGTGGAACCGTCCCTGTGAGAATGCAACTCTTTGTCGGAGGAAAGACCTCCTCTTTCTCCCGGGAGCGGCAGGGGGTTTAGAACTGCTGACCTTGCAGTTAACAGCCTAGCACCCAGCCACTTCGCCACCCTGAGCCCCTGGGAGTGTTGCAGTGACCCATCTGCGGTACTGGTGCATCTCAGCTATGACTTGAGCACCAACTATGGATGCCAGCCAGGGATCTTATTCTGCCCCGGCTTCTTCCAAATGCCACAGAAGAAGAAAGGCAGGTAGAAGCGGAGTGGAATCCAAGAGGAAGCTCACCTCTCAGGGGCTGGGGACCCGGAGATGATCTCTTGCACAGGCTCTGTGTAGATAGGAGTGTTGCTTGATGCCTTCATCCTGTTCCTGAGGAGATTGGCTTTCGTGTTTGGCCTAAGCTCCAGCCACTTTTCAAACAGGATATTATGGATGTAGGCAGGGTTTCTGTTTGTATACTCTAATGAGACATGAATTACCTAGGTTAGCGGCATTAGGGGGTCATACGCATGGGTGATGGAATGTGGAGCAAAGACAGGGCTTCCTTCCAGTGCACCCTCTCCTTCTCTAGGAAGATAACAAACTTGTTTAGAATATGTTTCTGCAGAAATGTGTTTGGATCAATTTCATGCCCTTACCTGTTTCACAGGACAAGAATCAAAAGCTCTATCTTTTATGTGAAGCCCCAGCTCATGTGGGTTTGGGCTAGTGTCTGCAGTGGGCGCGGGGGGCGGGGGGCTTCTTCTCCTTCTGCCCCTATGCGAGGGGCTGCCCGGATCCCTCTGAGGTTGAAGTGGATGGAAGGCGAGATCAGGAAAGTATTCCTTGCCTGAAACAAAGCTGTTGCTCTCTCTTGGCAACTGGCAGGGGTTTAAGCTGGGCTCTTTTGCTTGCCAGGGGGGACTGAGGCCATGCAATTCAAAAGGTTAACATGCTGGACAACTGAACAGTGTATTGGAGGTTTGTGGCCACCCAGGTGTGCCTTGGGAGAAAGGTCAAGTCATCTGCTTTCAAAAACTCAGCCCTGTGGAGCCCAGCTCTTCCCTGACAAACAGGGCATCACCTCGAGCCTACAGGGCGGATCTGCTCATGCTTTAGACTGCACGCACTGGAGCTACTGGAGTCAGAGACCGGACCACGCTCTCCCCTGGTCGCCTCTCACTAGCACACACATGCGGACTGACTTTCTGTCAGGCCATGAGTCCAAACCTCTCTTTGGATCCTTCTCCCCCATCTCCAGACCCAGAGCACCCATTGAATTCGGGACATAATTTTTGAGTGTGTCAAGGGCACTGATTTTCCCCTGCAAGGTTTTAATGTAATACACATTTTCATGCAGGTGAGAAGGAAGAGTTCAAAACAAACCAACAGAAAATCACCCAAACCCTACCACCGTTGAGTTTTGCTCAAAGAGTCATTGAAATAGTCCTTCTGGAAGCTCCTTACTCCAAGGAAAGCAAAGTGGGTCTTGGCCAGAACCTCTCCTCCTCAGTCTTTTGCTTGTCCCACCCGCAGGCCTCCTCTGTAGCTGACCAGCGGTTGTCTGGACGCTCCACCAGATATACCCCCTCTCAAATGAAGACTTTCAGCCCCACGCTTTTTCAGTTGTTCCTGTTTTATTTCAGTCCGTAAATTTGCCTCTTCCCTTCTATGTGTCCGGGGTCACCAGAACTGGTCCTATTTCTATTTCCCTTCTGATCTCTCACCCCCTTTTTCCTCTTCTATGGGGCACAGAGGCTAGCCTAGCAGGCTAGCTGCAGCTCACGGAAGACCCCGGCCAGAAATCACGAGGCAGTCCCAAACAAACCAACAAAACTCACTGTCGGTGAGCTGGTGCCAACTCACTGCAATCTTAGAGGACAGGGTAGAACTGCCTTGTGGGTTTCTGAGACTGGTACAAACTATGTGTTAGCCTGGGTAGACTAGAGAAACAAATTCATAGACACACAGATGGATATAAGGGAAAGGTTTGTATACAAGAGGAAGGGAACATTGAGAAAGTATCCCAACCCAGTCCCATCCAAGCTCATAAGTTCAATATCAGCCCATATGTCTGATACCAGTCTATAGTCTCCTTCCGACTCACAAAGCACATGCAATGACACCATGTAATCACAGGCCAGTGGGTGCAGAGTCTTGTGTATCCAGCAGCAGTAGAAGCATCCGCACGCAAGCAGGGGTCTCTCCATGGCTTCTCATTTCCAGGGCTCAGGGTCCATCAGCAGTATCCATTGGCAACAGAAGCATTTCAGTGCTGGCAGGGGTCTCTCTGTGGCTTCTCCAGCTTCAGAGGTCTGGTTCCATCAGGGTAAGCCTGTGTGACTTCTCCTCCACCTCCTCCAGTTCCTAGGACTCAGGATCTATGCTGCCATCTTGTCTTGTCAGTAGAGTTTCTCCATGGAACTGAGTCTATGGTCGCCCACCTCCCCAGGGGAAATACCAGGAGACTTCCCAGAATTCTCAGGAGAAAGCCATGCCCACACAGAAGTCGAGTTTGTTATCTCCAGATTGACAGGCTAGACTCCACTCCTAAACTCCCAAGCATGAAATTGACACGAGTACATGACCTTCACAAACTAAAAATTGTAAAGTTGGAGTTCACCCAAAGACAACTTGGAAGAAAATCCTGGTGATCAACTTACACAAAAATCAACCACTGCGCACCCAATGGCACTGGTTTAATAAGTCAAGCAGAAACCATGCCTTCCTCCTCCCTGTGCCCCAGCTTTGGATATGGTTTTCCGCGATGGCTGTGCCTCTTCTGGAGTTCCATGTGCTATATGATGGTCCACGGTGGTTTCATGCTCTGCCAGTTGGCTCCGCCCTTGGCACCTTGGGTGAAGGACTTGGTAGCCTCTTGCTCTGCTGCTGTCCACGCATCAGCTCCTGCTGACTTCTTAGCTCTGATCCAGGAGACGTGGGAGCAGCTCGGAGGCTCACAGCTGCTCAAACCAGTGCCAGCTCCTGCATTAATTCTCTCCTTTTCAAAGACTCTGAGAGCTTTTAATTTCCATCTCGGACTCAACAGATATACCAGGGGCTTTGGGAGGTCTGTGGAAAAGTTGTATTTTCTTTTCATTTCGCTTTCCCACCAACATCCTGAAGCCCCCACACTTTCAATCTACTGAAACGTCAGATGAGACACGGGAGAATATTGGACCCTGATATCAATAGGATTGGCTGGAGTTTTGAGTTTACCTCTGCTGTTTTGAGCTGTGCTGCCCTGGGCA
Organism: Nesogale talazaci; assembly: GCA_004026705.1. Lineage (NCBI taxonomy): Eukaryota > Metazoa > Chordata > Mammalia > Afrosoricida > Tenrecidae > Nesogale > Nesogale talazaci. The sequence continues at coordinate 40,299 of PVJH01016401.1, forward strand.
AGTTCCTTCACCTCTCTGAACGCCAGCTTTATTACCAGCAAACATGGAGAGTGGCACTCCTCTCTGCCACGGAAGGAGGCTCTGCCAACCTCCTGCCATCTCCTGGCAGCTACTGGACACTCAGGTAAGCTGAACTGTCCTCACCTTGCCTCCCAAGGTCTTGGTAGCTACGGTAGAATGCGTAGCGCTCCCAGGCAACTGTTGTGGCATTCTAGCAACGGCCTCTGGAAATAAACACTCTGAACCAAGTAATTCATTTTAAACCAATTTCAAACACCCATAGCAAGGCAATCAGAAGAATATTTTTGGACAAGCTGACCTTTCAGAGCCTTCAAATTACCCTAAGGATTTGGCCACCTACTCAGCCACATGTATAGTGCTGGAGAGGGGTGGAAGCCCCATCCCCATTGACTGGGAGGAGATTCTTGTGCTGATACAAGAAATGACCCTGCTCCCCACCCCCTTTGGGGAGGTGGAATGTATGGGGCTCAAATGTGTGGGAGTTTGGCCTGGAGTTATTGTTTCCATTAACATTCTCCATGTATTTTAACCGTAATCAAATGCATATGTTTGTGTTTCATTTGCACTTAGTTCATCAAAGTGTCCCTTCTGGTCTGAACTATGCCATGAAACCTTCGGCTCCTCGGTGAAACGCTCATTAATACCCCTGGGAAGCAGGAAGTTGCCTCGAGCGAAATATAAATAAACCCTGCTCCCAGAGGCTCTGCCCCGGCCTGGGTCAGGGAAGAGACAGTGTCCTCTCAGTTGATCTCATGCACTGCCCCCACCCTCCCCTGTCCCCCCAAGCTGAGCCGGAAGTAAGAAATCCCACAGCTGTGGATGGATCTGAAAATACAGCTCCCCTATTGTTCAAAACTGCTACTCGTCCCCCAGAAAACAACCAAACCAGGCGCCACCCAGTTGACTCTGACTCTCAGCCCCTCGATAGGGCCGAGGAGAAGCGCCCCATAGCATTCCCAAGGCTGTGATCCCGATGGGAACACGCGGCTCTCCCAGGAGCAGCTGGTGACTGGAGTTTACCTTCCGGTTAGCAGCCAAGTGCTTTAAGAACTGCGGCACCAGAACTCATTTTTCATCCAGAGGCGCTCTGCAAAGGGACACGAATCTATGGATCTCGCCGGACGATGTGGATATTCGTCCAGATTCACTGTCCCCAAAGCCCCTCGCATGGGGGCAGCAGGGGAGGGAAGCAGACCTGTAACCCTAAACCAAACCGCCAGCACCAGGGCCAGTGGGGGAGCCTGGTTTCCAGGCTTGCCCCTCAGCGCCCCGCTCTCCCCTGCGCTGATGCTCCAAGTGCACATATGGAACCAATTGTGAACAAAGGCGGATTGTTGTACATTTGGAATTTCCCACATCAAGTCGATGCTTTCTCTCACTGCCGCTTACTGTGCGTCTGCCTGGATGCCTCTGCCCTCATTTTCATCCCTCCCCGCCCCCACCACAAGCACCCCCACCCCTCACTTCCTAAAGGTCTTTTTCTGCAAGTTTATTCTCCAAACGCTGTGAACCCCCCGTACTTTCCTGGGGGCCCCACTCCCATATCCTATTTGATTTTCAGAACAAACAGAACTTTCCTTTCCATCTTCGTCAGTCAACGAAGCCCCCCCTCCCCCCACGCCCCCCTTGTCGACAGGGAGAGAATCAAAGCCGGTGCCCACAGCCCACAAGCGGCGCCAGGCCGAGGACATGGGCTTGCTAAGAGGGCCATTCCCACCCCTTTGCATGAACCCCCCGATGGAGTGTCAATAGAAAGGCCTTATAAAGGCGTCAAATCCCCAAAGCCCGTCCTTATTTTCCTTGATAATAGTTGCAGCTGCTCTAGAGGTGGCAGGGTTGGGAGGAGTAAAGGTGGGCGTTGGGGGTGGGGTGGGGGGGGGTAGGTGATCCAGGTATCATTTCAGGAAAATAGAGATCCCACGCCATCCATCTGAGGTGTCGGGTTGACCAGAGGGATATGACGGTGACTTGAAAAGGAGTACATGTGATGATGGTTGGATTTGAGCTTCAGCCTTTACAGCCCCTTGTTAAAGGCAACACCACTCGCTGTGCTTACAGACAGGCATAGGAATAAATGCTCTCCCACACCCGCCTCTAAACCGAAAAGCACCACTTGCAAGTCGTCTGTTACATTACATTTGATTCATACAAAAGGTGTGATACTCCCATGTGCTTCCTCTTTCTCTCGCGCCCTTTTGAAACGGCGTTGCCATCCTAATTACATGCATGCGTTTGCTCTCTTTGCCTTGGAAAGCAGGAAAAGGCGCGGGGGGGTGGGGGGCGGGGAGGGGGAGGAGATAGGCGTATTGGACGCTCAGGTTCATTAAAAAAAAAAGAAAGAAAAACATTATGACTAAAGCGAGGGATCCCCCTAAGTCCCCCGTGTGTGTTCCGATCCCTGTCCTGCGTCCAGGAGAGAAGGAAACCAGCATTTGGAACTGCGCGTTCATCGCCTCGCCAGATGGTGATATTCCAAGTGGTCTTTTTGAGGTGAAGCATGTGACCGACTGGACGGCTGGGGGGGTGGGGGTGGGGAGTCACGTGCCACGATGCATAATCCGTCTGATAGAGCTCTGATGAGACAACTGACCTGGTTCTTGTCCGCAGCCACGGGAAGCAAACTTGACGTTTGGGGCTCACTCCCCCAGAAGCATTCTTTGCGCCCCCCTGGGACCCAGCCGACTCCCCCAGCCAGCTCACCACACGCGCAGACAGAGCGTGCCGAACACAGGCTGCTGAAGCAGTGGCAGAACTTGGGGGATTTTTCTGTTTTCTTCCCGCTTTGTCCCCCCTCCCATCGTCCACCCCTCCACACCCCCTGCCGACAGACCACATCTAGACTCATAGGGTCGTAAGAAAAAGTCTTTCAGTTGCTCGCTCTGCGGGACAGTTGCTGGGGACCCAAACTTCTTTCTGAGGAAGCTTGCGACCCTCCTGTTGTTGGGGGAGCGCGCGCACGCGCACATAAGACGTTCTGCAGGATGGTGCTTCAGGCCGCCGTGGCTCCGAATAGGTCCCAGAGACTGTTGCTGAAAATGCCTTATGGATCTCTGAGAAGACGCAGCGTGGAGAGGGTAAGCGAGGCCCTGCGGGCTCCCAGCTCTTCACCGAGCGCGGGTTCCAAAGAAAGGGAGAACTCGCTCCTCCGTGTCCAGGGCATCCCTCAGCTCAGTGGATGTTTTCCTGCAACTTTCAAGTTGCAGGGGCTGGACAATGCTTTGTCCTGTGTAATTTTATTTATTTGATCTGAACAGATCATGATAAGAAAGAGGAAACATAACTTTGTCAGCTGTGTATATGGCAGTAATTCAAGCAGAACTACTACGAAGGGGGGCCGCTCTCTGGGATGGGACTGAAGGAGGTGGATTGCTTGCAGAGAAAAGCAGCGGGACAGCTAAACCTGTTTGCTTTCAAGCTTCTTGAGCCATGCTCGTTAGTGCAGCCGGGCTGTGTCTAACCGATCCGAGCTGAACGCGTTAGGGAGTGTTGGGGCTTTGATGAGTTAAAGGATGCCTCTGGCTGATTAAAAGGCCCTCTGACTTTTTCCAAAACATTGCTAACACTTTTGAGGGTTTTTCTTTTGTTCTGTTTTGGTTTTAATGCGATGGATTTTAATGTGAAATGTGATGGATTGACTATTCTGTTAATTTTCTGAAATGAATGCTTACTTGATGGGGGGCCCTGACAGCAGGAAGCCTGTAAAATAAGAGTGGGGGGGTAGCTCAGGCCGTTGGTGGGATGAGGCTGTCATTGTTAAGTGACCCCGAATACCACAGAAAGAAACACTGCCCACTCCGGGGCCAGTCTCACTGTTGTTGCTGTATGTGAAGCCCTTGTTGCAACCACTCTATCAGTCCAGTGCACTGAGAATCTTTTTCACTGGCCCTCTATGGGGATCCACTTGTACTGAACACCCGAAGGTTTGCACATAAACGAGCCGCCTGCCAGGATGGTGGACTCACCTCCACCCCATTCCAGCAGTGGTAAACCCTTGTTTCAATCAAGAGGCCCCTCATTGCGCTGTGGCTGTCTAGCTCTGAAGTTACTGTGTAGTCTAAGAACTAATTAATACTGTAGATAGCTTTAGAAGAAGCTCTCTGGACAGAGAAGCCAACGGTCACATTTTACATAGAGTAGCAGAGTTTCATTCGAGTGACATTGTCTGCTTTGTTTGGTTACTAGTCTCTGATTCTTAAATCTAAATAAGATGTAACTAAAGGCTCCTGGCTAAGAAGGGCTCTATCACAGTGGGTAAAACGCTAAGCTGCTAACTGAAAGGGCATGGGTTTGATGCCTCCAGCCCCTCTATGGAGAAGGATGAGTCATCGCGCTTCTACAAAGATTGGCGGTGCTGGGAACTCAATGGGGCAATTCCACTCTGACTTATAGAATTGCTCTGAGTCAGAATTCACCGCACAGCAGCAGGTAACTTGATTGCACGTAGAATTTGATTGCCTACCTTGAGACAAGTAACATTTCTTTCCCCTGCCAGTTAGAGAATAATGGGGGGGGGGGGGGGAGGCTCTCTATTCTGGTTCAGTTTAAGTCCTTATTTTGAAATAAATTTCATGTTGTCACTATTAGGACCCTGAGTGATTTAGAGCATTAGATCTAATGATCATACCAGATCTGACACATTAAATGTGATCTTAGGGTAACTGACTTTGCCTAATATGTTCTATTCCTAAGATAGCCCATGACTACACACACACGGAAATCTGATTGTGGATTCCACCGATGTACAACATGGCGATATTGAGGATACAGTGGTCTTGAAAATAAGCACAAAAATCCATAGTAGCCTGCTCACCTCTATCCTGTTCACCTCTATTTAGTATCATTGGAGTCCTGAGATATTTGTTTAATAAATCACACACAGGTGATTACCACTACTGTTATTCATTATTTACCAATTTACTCGTAGCTGATCATAAATGAATATAGTGCCACAGACAGCATGTCTGTTGGTGCATATGTTTGTACATACTTGCTTTCAAAACAAGACCTGTTGTCTCCACCTGAGTGTATGACATCAGGGCATAGGTGCTCAATTCTCACAAGAAAGCTTTTGACCCTGGGGAGAAGCACGCACCTCATTCAGGCACAAGAGATGGTGCATGTAAGTCCCATCATGGGATGGACCACGGAAAGGCAGGGCCATCGTAACTTACTCTCACTATCAGACACTTCCGACAATAGTAAAATTAAAATTCTAGCCTACTACTTCACATATCACTGATGCGCATCTAGCAGGAAGTCAGAGTAGTTTGAAGTCAGAGTCCCACCAGCGGTAATGGGGAAGGTTCTGAGTCAACCTCCAATGAAAGCCCATGTGTTGGCAATTGTGTCATGTGTGATGGAGAGTAATGTCACTCTGATCTCTAGTCTGATGTGTGATCTCATGTGGTCATCCTTCATTTTTGCATAACACTGATTTGCACATGGTGACCTGGTCTTTGGAACCCTATCTATGCCAATAAGTAAGAAGAAGTATATTCTTTAAAAAAAAATAATTTTGGCTGAGCCCTGGTGACATAGTGGTTGTGGGCGGGACTGCAGTCCGCTGGGTTGGAGGTTCAAATCCAGCAGCAAGGCTGGGCCTCCTACTCCCACCACCAGACGGCAGTGATGCCTCCCCAAAATCATTTTGTTGGGGGCTCTTACACCTCTGATCACAATCCCTACATACATCCATTGTGTCGAGCACATTTGTGCATATGTTGCCATCATCATTTGAAAAAGCATATTCTAGAAGACCTCTTGGTAGAGAGAATTATGTAATGAACTGCTAACCACAAGGTCAGTAGTTCAAATCCACAAGTTGTTCAGCAGGAGGAAAATGAGGCCTTCTCATCCCAAAAAGATCTATGCTTTCAGAAGCCCTATATAGTGTTATTGCGAGTCAGAAATGCTTGGATGGTGATTGATGCCATGTTCATTCCAGTCACATGGTTTATCTCACTGGTGGAAAAATTCATAACAATTTTCAGAATCCGAGGCCTCTACGTATATAAAAGGAGATCCAGCCCACTTTTCTAGGGACTTATTGAATTTGGAACAACAACAGCTTTTCCATTTCCATCAGCAGCCCAGATAGTGACAGACCTTGGGGTTGGTTTCTGTTATCTCACAATATTTAATTATGTGGAGGCCTGGCATCTGTGTAGCACCCACACTCCAGCAGACACTCATATTCATTACCTCATTCAACAATCATGCCTGGCCAGGGAGGCACAAAGAACAGGGGTTATTACTCCTGCTCTTGTGTGAACAGGAAACCAAGGGATGCAGAGATTTAATCTTCTGTCCAGGATCATACAGTAAGCAGAAAGTCTCCAGGTAGCAAAACCCTGACTGAACAATTCTGATCTGCTCTTTGCTGTCATTGTCATTTCACCTCACTTTGAAAGGGTTGAACCAGCCCCTACCAGCAACGGAAACTTCTTCACGATCCCCTTCACCTGCTGAATGGGCTGCCTTTTGCATCATTGAAAAGGATTGTAATCTTTTCTCAGAGTGAAAATCCGGCTCACTACCATCGAGTGTATTCATAGAGACCCGCTGTAAGATTTCCAAGACTGTAAATCTTTGTAGGGGCAGACAGCCTCATCTTTGTCTCCTTGGAGTGGTGGGTTGACTGGAACCACTGACTCTTGCATTGCTGGTCCACTGCATCACTGCAGTTCTTTTTTTTTTTTTTGCCTGTCGTTGAGTCACTGCTGATGCCCAGCAACTCGGTAAGACAGGACTGAGCCACCTGTGTGGCGTTTTCCGAGTGTGACGGCCCCATTGGTCACCAACAGAATGGCTAGTGGATTGAAACACTTGACCTTTCAGATTGGAGCCCAAATGCGCTACCACTCTACCACCCAGGCTCCTCTTGAACTGAAGTGGGGTGACTGGAAGGCACATGCATCTGCTCTGATTCATCTTCACACAGGAAGTCAAGGCACTGCTGGCAATGGATCCCAACACCTGACATCTTCCCCAGCAGGCGGCCATCACCATCCTTGGGCTTCCGTATTGTCTCCTTTGCACTCTCAGATGGAGACTGTGCAACCTGACTGATATTTTAGCCCGACCCTAGAAAAGATTGTAGTCCATTTGTCCTTGAAACTTCACTGGTGAGAGAATACATACCCCAAAGAAAACAATTCCTAGTCTTATCCAACTGCCTAAAAGTTGTTTGGGAAGAAAGGAAACATAACTTTTTAGATCTGCTGCATTGATATCCATCAGATCCTGCTTATGGGAATAATCACTCATACTGGAAGTCCCTGTTCATCTTTCTGTCAGACTGCCATAACCACTTTTCAAAAGAAGAAGATCCTCAGCTGGGTAGATTGACCCAGTGGTTGCTCAGACACAGAAGGGACATTGTGCATGGCAGCGAAATGGGCACAGTGTTTTGTTCTGTTGGACATAGACTGTCTCTATGAGCGAGAGCCAGTTCAGGGGACCTAACAGCAGCGGCAGCCATCACCATCAACCCAAGACTGTGCGAGGCACTTCAGAAGTAAAAAGTAGGTGCTGAGATGCCATGCTTGGGAACAAGAGAAGACACGAGTTTCACGTAGTGAACGAACTATAAGTTCATTACAAGTTAACTATAGTTAAACTGCGGTCCCCAGGTGGCACCAACAGTTTGCTCTCAGCTCTTTCAACCCCGTCAGCAGCACTATGGGAGACAGCTCCAGGTACTTGCTCCAGCAAAAATGACAATGTGTGTGCGTGTGTGTTTGGGGTGGGGGGCGGGGGTAGAGACAAACACGAAGGCTTGCCATCAGTTACAATTGACTCTGTAGAAATCATCTTGGTTGGGCTTTGTAATTAAGCCACGAAATAAAGCCAATTTGGGTGCTACGGCATAGAATGCGTCTTGGAACAATCTTCTTCCAAGAGCCTGCCTGCTTTTTAGTTGTGTGCCTTTAAAAAGTGACTTGTACTTTCTCAGGCTCAGTTTATGCACCTGCAAAAGGAAGACCTTTGGCACAGGTGGCTTGACACAGATGGGCTGCATGGATGGGCTCCACCATGCAGTGCTTCATCCTGGGTCACTGTGTGTGCAACTCAACAGCACGTGACAACAAGGACAACATCTCCCTTTTGAGGAGGCCTGGTGGTGATATTGGGGGTTAGGGGGGTGAACTCATTGGACTGCTAACCACAAAGCTAGCACGAGGATCACACCAGCCGTTCTTTGGGAGAAAGATGAGGCTTTCTATTCCCATAAAGAACTACTGTCTCACCGTCTCAGAAACCCAAAGGGGTTGTTCTGTCCTCTCCTCTAGGATTGACTTGGATAGTAGCATCCACCTTTGAGGGTGGCTGCTAAGCATTAAGTCGAGTATTTAAGGACCACCACACTACACAGCACATAGAAAGTAATAGGTGCGTGGAAGGCATAGTTATTGTGTGATGTGCTTATTTTTGGTGGCAATGTAGCCACCCAAACATTCACCCAGGCACAAATTCTTAGTGCGCAGTGGTTATGAACTTCAAATTGTGAAACTTTTCCCCCTATCTTTTCCCATGGGATCTTCATCATTAATTTAGATTTTATGCCCATCAAAGATCTCACCTGTGCTTTAGATGGGCTGTTGTTGGACTTATAGAGATTGTTCTTTATAGGAATGCAATGCCACAACAAACATTCATAATTACTCAGTCTAAACAGTTGTCTAAAGGTTCCTTATGAATTGCGCTGGATGGCAATGGTTTAGGTTTTGAATTATTTTGTTTAATGAATACGTTGTGTTACGGTTTTGGGTCAAGTTTTAATGATTATTTCAGGGTAAGAGATTCAGGATTCTTTTAAGTCTCCATGGATCCCAGACTTCTCTTTCCCCATACAAATGTGAAGTTCTGATTTTTTTATCAGACTCTCCTTTCTTTTGATTAGGATCTATCTATTGGATCCTTGATGTCAAAGTTCAATAATGGTAGCCAGATGATATCTTCTGGTCTCATGGCAAAGAAGGTAGCAATTCACAGATGCAACTGGACTTGTGCATTCTCTCTCCCATTGCCTGTGTGTAGGAACACTTGGCTTGTGTGTTTAATAACTTATGGCAGGCGCTTTATGTGAACTATTAACCACACACTCCTGTTACCTGGAGAGGTCATAAGGGCTCTTCAGAAAATAATGCCAAGACAAACAATGTTTGCTACCAATAACATCCCTTGTGTTCACACTTTTAGGTACACTACATAGAAAGCAATGCTTTAAAATGATGGCAGACCTATGCAAAGTCACGACATTTAATTAAGCCTCAATACCTTACTAGATCTCTTCCTTTCTTTCAAAGGTCAGAATCAACTTCATGAGAAATTCTGATAAATATAAGAATAAGAGCATAACATACAAATGAGTGAAAGAACAAGAAAATGCCAAATTCTTTCTGAGAGTTTGCCTTTGTCTGTTCCTCCCATTTAAACAACTAGACTCTTAGCATAGGAGGAAAGGGGCTTTTGTCGGAGTTTACTATGCTGGGTACAAAACCCAGGCATATGGAGACAGCTGTTAAATGGGGCCCACACCGTGTTGTACTAATTTGTGTTTTTTAATGGAGATGAAATCTGCTAGATTGGTGCCTTGGCTTGTGCTCCAAAAAGCTGAGAATCCAGCATTTCTTCACATCCTGAGATTCTGAGATATTGTCCTCTAAGGGGTCTGAGCTATTCCACCAAGTTCCTAACTATCAGTTTCACCCTCTGATCTTCTGGTTGTAAGAACATCTCCTAAGTGGGCGCTCGGTCTCTCCCATCATCTGCATTAAAGGTGTGATACACCTCCACAGTTTTGTCCACGGCAGCATCCAGATCCATTGGTGCTACAGCTTGATCCTCGTCGATTCTGCAACCCCTCAAGTTCAGCACGTTCAAAATGGAATTTATTGTCCAGCCCAAATATCGTTCCTTCTCCGACACCATGAGCTACCAAACTGGAATCTGGGTATCATTCCTGCTTTTCTATTTCTTCCTCTATCCGATCAGCCAATGCTATCTATCAGAGCTCCAAAATAGCACATCTAACGGCTCCTTATTCTTTGACTCAGACTACCCTCACCTCCTGCCTTGGTAATGCTTTCTAAGGGTGGCCAGTATTGTAATCCCTTAGATCACACTCCCTGCTGCCACTAATGTAATCTCTCTGGAACGTAGTTCTGCTCGTGTGGCTGTCTACCCAAAATTCTTAAGTGGTTCCCTGGCTCAGCAGAAGAACAAATGTTTAAACATAGTCATCACGACCCTGCTGACCTCTCCAAACCCGCCTTTCAACACACCTGTTTGTGTATTTATATTCCAATGATGCTTAGCTTTTTGCACTTCCTGGTGAGGTAGGGGTCATGCCTTGGGCTGCTAACAGCAAGATCAGTAGTTTGAAACCACCAGTCACTCCAAGGGAGAATGGGGGTGCGTTGGACTCTGGTAAAGAGTTCAGGCTCAGAAACTCACGGGAGGCGGTTCTGCCCTGTCCTATAGCGTTATGATGAGCGGCCATAGACTCAATGGCAGTGGGTTCGGGTTTTTTGGTTTGAGGCAAATTCCAGTGCTCTCTCCAGTGTTCACCCCCGTGAACTTCCTACTCACCCCTCTCTGCTCTGAAGTGACTTGCTGTGGAACACCTTTCCAGGCATCCTGTCCCCTCACCCACGCTGAGTCAGTCCCCCTCCTGGGGGAGGGGGTGGGTGGGTGTTGCTGTTGGAGTCAGGGAGCTCATTCCTCTCCTGGAGATTCCCCGAGAGAGTACAACTTCTCATAGGGGGTTCTAGGCTGGGTCTTTCTTCCACTGTGAGGCTGAGTGGGTTCAAACTACCCGTCTGCTAGCATTTGAGTGGTTTTGTCACCCCATGTTGCCTTTCCGGCCAGTTCTCCATATTGATTATCAACTCAGCGAGGGCCAAGAACATGCAGTGGTTCCCAGCTGATGGCCCCAAACTCATTGCCATCAAGTCCATTTCCACTCATACTGACAGACCCAGTGGCCATATAGGATCCCAGAACTGAAATCATTACAGATAAAATGGTCTAAGCTTTCTCTCAGGAAGCAGAAGGTGAGTGAAAATGCTGACTTTGTGGCTAGCAGTGAGTGCTTTAACCACCACCCAAACAGGGCTGCGTGGCTGAAAACAGGAGCACAGTCAATGTTCGCTAAACGAATGAGATCTTCACGTCCTTAGACATGTCCCCCACGAGAGCCCTTGAAGACAGGATGAAATTAAGGCATGAGCATCAATTCCATGAGCCCCATAGTCTTATGTGTTATTTTCTACTGAGAAAATAAATACCTTTGTGCTTATTCTGGGCCCTAAGAACTATAGCAGTAGTGTGGCTATAACAGAAATGCCACAAGTCAATGGTTTTAACAAGTCTCAGTTTATGCTTTCAATGTCTAGGAGGCTAGAAGTCTGAAGTCAGGATGCCAGCTCTCGGAAAGTCTTTCTCTCCGTGTGTTTCCTGCCTGTCAGAGGTTTTCATCACAGGAGCCTCCAGTCCACAGGACAGGCTCTGATCCAGGGTCTTCTTTCTTTCTTTTTAAAAATATTTTTCCAATGATTTTATTGGGGGCTCTTACAGCTCTTATAACGTTCAATACATCATTTGTATCGAGCATATTTGTACACATGTTCCCATATTCATTCTAAATATTTTCTACTTGAGCGCTTGGTATAAGCTCCTCTTTCCCCCTCCCCCCCCCTTTTTTTTTTTTAAAAAAGAATCATTTTATTGGGGGCTGATACAGCTCCCATCACGATCCATACATCAATTGTATGCAGGCCACATTTGCACACTTGGTGCCATCATCACTCTCAAAACATCCTTCCTCCACTTAGGCCTCCAGTACAAGCTCCCCAGATTTTCCTTCCCTCCCCACTCCCTTCCCCCATGAACCCTTAATAATTTGCTAATTGTTATTACTTTTTCATGTCAT
>PVJH01016402.1:0-50689 GCA_004026705.1 Nesogale talazaci
GTCCTGGATTCTGTGAGTCGTGAGCCCCCATCTCTTACTTATACCTGTGTACGTGCTCCTGTCTAGTTTGAATTGAGAAGCAGCACTGGGGTCATAGTAGTGTGTGGGGTGGTGGTGGTAAGGAAACCTCAAGAAACCAGAGGAACATTGTATATTTCATTGATGCTTTACCGCACCGTGGTTGACTCATTCCTTCCCCATGCCCGTCTTTGGGGGGAGATTGTTCCATTGTTTATAGATGGGTTTTGGGTCTCAGCTCTGACCGTCTTCAATCTCAACAATATGTTTTTGTTTGTTTGATATGTGTCTTCTGATGCCTATTTCCTGGTCCCGATGACTCCTCATGATCGCACTGGCGATCTGCTTCTTCCATGTGGATTTGTTGCTTCCCTGCTGAATGGCCGCTTGTTTAAGTTCAAGCCTTTAAGACCCAGACACTGTATCTTTTTATATCTGGTCACCATCTACCTTCTTCACCACATTTGCTTATGCACCCATTTTGTCTTCAGCGATTGTATCAGGAGGTTGAGCGTCTCAGAATGCCGATTTGTTAGAACAAAGTGTTCTTGTATCGAGGGAGGTATGAGCAGAGGAAGCCCATCCACGATTTCAATGCATTGCCATATAAATATATGTACATAGGCCACTACCTCTATTTTTATGGATTGATGCATCTGCATCTGTACATGTCTCTATCCATTGCTTTGCTTCCTAGGACCTTCCTCTGTTTCCTTTTACCTTCCTCCTGCCCCACCATCATTTTCTCCCTGTTTCTGCCTCTTAGTACTTCTTCTTAGTTAGTTTTCTGTTGCCCTGACACCCCCAGAATCTCTATCTCCTCCTTGCTGTTGACTCTAATTCTCTAGTTGTTCCTCTGTCTGTGGTGCTGCCTGCTCATTGCACCCTTCCCCTGCTGCCCTCACCCCCAGACCCCCGGGACTTCTCCTTGGGCTTGCTTCCCATGCCTAACATATATAAGTGGGCAACCCGACTATGAAATACACCAAACAAAAAGAAAAAATGGCTGAAGGAAGAAAAGGAGAGAGAAAAAAAGAGAAAATATACAAAATTTCAGGTCTGTTCGCTGACCTCCATAACTATCTCCCCTTAATTGAGGTTTTTAAATTTTGTTTTACTTTGTTATTGTTGTTAGATTTTTCTCAAAAGTAGTTTTCGTTATATGAAATCCAGGAAAGGTACATTTCTAGAGTAAGTAACTGGATTAATGGGTCCTTGGGGCATGACAGAGGAGGTCGGGGTAAATAAGAAGCTAATAATAATGAACACAAGAATTAAGAAAATGTTCTAAAACTGATTGAGATGGTTGTTCAACTCTTCTTGATGTGATTGAACTATTGAACTGTTGTATGACAATTAAACTGTTAGGTAAAAAATATAAAGGTTACAGCCTATGGGAAAAGCCTATGGAGTGGTTCTACTCCAACTTGGTGCTTCACTATGAGTTGGAATCTACAGAAGATGGCAGTAAATTTGTAATTTTTTGTTTTGCTTTTGGTTCTTGTCAAACCATTCTGAAGCAAGAAGATGCTAGTCCTCTTGTATGAGCTAAAATAAAGACCAACCCTAATTTGAAAACAGTTTGATCTACACTAGTTGACAAACTTCTGGCTGTCTAGTCGTTCTTCCTTTCTAATCATCCTAAGAACTTGGTTAAATCATTTTTATCCCTGACCAGTCTCTACAGCAAGACATACTCTCAGCTTTGTTCCCTTACTTTGTCCTTGTCTTTGCTCTGAGCACATACTTTTCCTTACTAGCTTCTACCCAAGTCCCTCCCAAACAAAACAGCATCAATTTAGTGATCAGGGAAGCATTCAAAATAAAATTATCCTCTCAATCGTATTTTCAATTCTATATCATTGGCTAATTGAGTGCTCCTGTCAACAAAATTACCACATCCAACATGGAGACGATTTGTAGTGTTCCCCCAATAAATTGATAAGGATGTCTCTCCATTAAGCCATATATGAATCACAGAAATATGAATGGTTTTTGGTAGCCTTAATCTAAGAGAAATTGACTCTCATAATGAGGTCCTACTCAATACTTTCCCTCGTGAAGAGATCACTGTAGATATGGGTGCACTAACAAAAGTACGATGAAGACATCAGACGGTGACTGGCTCTACGAAAGAATAGTGCCTAGGGTCTTCAATGATTGTCTTAAAGCAAGCAGCCAACTCAGTGAAGTATCAGCTCAGTTCACACGGGAGGAGCACACGAGCAGACTATGTGATCCACGGATTGTAAATAATGAAATCCAAGACAGAGGAGTAAACAGTATTACAGCTTGAATTTTCAGCAACCAGTTTGCAGAAGACTGTGGATGACAGTAAAAGCCTCAAATCCATTTGCAGGGTCTCCACGTGGATTCAACTTCTGATAAATCAACTCTGACCATTGACCAGAGGTGTGAATACATTGCTATCAGAAGAGTGCATTGGAAAATGGATTACAACAGGTGTAGTTCTGTTAAAAGGTAACACTATATAAAAAAAGTAACACTGTCATTTATTCTCCCTTTTGAACTGTTTAAAATTTATTCTAGTTTTTAAAAAATCTGCTTTCTTTTCTATTGAAGTTTCCTTCTGTTATTGTTGTGGAGATTTGGGGGGGAGGGAGTGTTTTCTATATACAAAATCCATGACAGGTAAGTCTATATAGACATTGACTGGACTGATAGTTTCTTATGGTCATGGCATGGGAGGTTGGGGGGACATGAGCAGCTGGTAAAAATGAGCATAAGCAGGAAGGAAATATTCTAAAATGATTAGAAAATGCTCTAATAGTATCAAACCATTGAATTATACAGTATGCAAATGATGTCAAGAAAACTCAAATAAATAATACAATTATCTTAATGAAATCTGAGTTCTCACATACTCTCATGCTATTCATCATGCACAGAATAAGCAAATTAAAATGAAAAATGTCGTTAGGCTCTCTAGTCTAAATTATAAAAAATAAACACACGGTCTGCCTTTGAGTTGAAGACGCCTCAAAGTGAGCCTCCAGAGGATTTCCCAGATGAAACTATCTTTTCCTTGCGGTCAATAGCCCATCGCCTCACTCACAGGCCTCCGGGGCCCTTTCCTAGCTTAAAATTAACCTTAAATGAAGGTCTTCTTAAAAATACAGAAGTGAAGTATCTCTAGCTCCTCTGCATGTATAAACTTAGTGAATTATTTTATTTTATGTGTTAATGATAGGTCCTTCTTAAAACAAACTATGGTTCAAAATTAGCTGCAGATATACAGAGCTTCTCTTAGCTTATTTTTTTTTAAAATCAAATAGTAATGATTCTTAAAGCATCAAATATGACCTCTGTAAGGTCTGGGTAAATTCCCTGCACCGTGTTCTATGCCTAGGACAACTCAACTCACCATGTCTTAGACGATTGCTCTGAAAAGCTGCCAAACAACTATGTGGTGGCTCACGTACTAGCTGAGTGACCTTAGACAAGTCAAATCTGAAATGCCATTGTTTCCCTTGCTCTGTCCTTCAGTTAGCTTATGATATTGGACCTTAATCATTGCAGAGAATACGTGAGACGATTGAAGAGATCTTTGTGGCCTGCAGAGCACATAGGTTAACTCTGTCACCTTCTGGGAGTATTCAGAGTTGCAACTTGCAAATATTAAATGAATAAAAACAGAAGGTAAGCATATCCATATTCGTTCCACAGATGACCAAAGCTGAATATAAAGCCAATAAAGTGAGATTGGGCTACTTTCCAGAAATATACGAATATAGAGAGAAACTACAGAAAAACAAAGACCCACGAGTCGGGATGCTTGAAACATTATAGTTATGTGCACACACACACACGAATACAGTAAAAAGTTCCTTTGAAAAATTAAATCATACAAGCAAGCCGAATGAAATAATAAAGCAAACAGCACTTTCACTCAAACATAATTCATCATAATCTTTGGAAGAAAATCACCAACACTACACTTTCTATAGGGAGAAAAAGATCTGGAAAGAAACCGCCCACCTCTCACTGATAATTAACCTTGGGGAGTGGGATTAGGAGGAAGGGCAGCTTTCCTTTTGACTTCAGTTCTTTGGTATTTCTCGCTCTCTCTCTCTCTCTGTCTCTCTCTCTCTGTCTCTCTCTCTCTCTCTCTCTCTCTCTCAATCCCTCTCTCTCTCTTTTAAGTATATGTGTGTTGCATTGATGATGAAAGTCAGGCAAAAAGTGAAAGATTACATAAATAACTCATCTAGGACATTTTTCTTTGCTTCGTTTATGCAGGATTCTATAAAGGATAGATGCTAGCTTTGAAAATATGCCATTCAGATGAAAAGAGAAGAAAGAGTTCCCATCCAGTTAGACCATTATAATGACTAGAATTCAGTATTCTTCGGGAATTTGCAGCTTCATAATTAAGAGATAAGCGAATAATAGTTTGTCTACTATTGACAAACTGCCTACTGTGTGCAGAAGGCTTCATAAGCCATGAGACTGTCTATTCTCCTCTGGGACACTAACAGGGGCAGTTCTCTGTCCTATGGGGTCGACATCAGCTGGATGGCCAAGAAAGTGACAATGGAAGACAAGGGGAAAAGGAGTAAGGGACAGTGTGTCTTGAAAAGCAGCACTAGTATATGAACTGATTTATGGAAAATTGTTTTTATGTTAGTGCTCATGTATTCGTTTCTTAGGGCTGTTGTCACAAAGTGCCACACACTGGGTGGTTTAAAACTACAGACACTTTCTATCTCACTGTGGGGAGCATTAGATGCCTGAACTCAAGTGAGGGCTCTCCCTGGGGGCACTAAGGAAGATCCTTGCTAGTCGCTTCCAGATTTGGGCAGTCTCAGGTGTTCCTAGGCTGTGGCCTCTGCCTCCATCATCATGTGGCCTCCCACATTCCGGCTGCATCTTTTCGTACCGGTCTGACTTTTCGTACCAGGGGCACCATCATATGGAATGAATCAGTGCCCACCCTCTCTTCCAGTCTGACTTCTTATTAACAAACCCCACCAGCAAGGATGCTGTTTCTGCATTAAGGCCTCGTTTTCAGTTATGGAAGGCAAGGATGTCAGCCAGCTAGCTCTCTGGAGAACTAAAATCAGCAACTGGTATGCAGACCCAAATGGTCGTGTTGGTTTCTTATTCTGCTGGATTTCAAGAAAATCCAGCTCCTCTGGCTTGCCCCCAAATTTTCAATAATTCACATACTTAAACAATTGGGGAAAAGAAATGCCATTAGTAAAATCGTATATTAATTTACAGACTGTAAAAATACTAGGAATCTTCGAGCAAGAAGTAGGAAAAGCAGTCCTTCCGATCTGAAGAAATAAAGCCAGTCTCTGAAAAGTGTTGACATTTAGGAACCAGTCCTTCAGTTGTCCTTCCTGTACATTTTCCACAAAACCCAAACCTAGCATTTATTTGAACTACAATGGAAGAATTAATGCCACCCAACACCGAGAGATAGAAACGAAAGGACTTGCAAATAGGTCATACATAGGGGAACTACAGTGCCAAAAAGAGGTTTTCCCCACATGGACCTAACTGAGACGTCAACTCTGAACTTAATAATAGGTCCTGGCAGGACTTCTCCAACTCTGAGTCTTGATGTGGGTGTGTGCGTCTCCCGTGACCCTTCAGACTGGTCTTTGAGGAGATCTGAAATCCAACTACCAAGCTTTTATCTGCAATGACTTATTTTCTGTCTAGGCTTTTCTAGAGAAGAGGCTAATGAGGTGAAATGGTGAAATCTGACCCTCAGGTACCAGCTGACTGGGTCAGATTCCCTGAAAATGTATTTATCTCATTTTCTTTTGGACCTCGATAAACATCAGTTTTGTTCAACTCCTCCTAACATCTTGGGTGAGAAATCTTATCAACTTGTTTAGGTGTTTATGTTGTTACTCAAAGCCTTGGTAATAGACTTGTCCCCCTGAACCAATTGCATTTAAACAAGATTTTGAGGTGACATGGTTTACCCAAAAAGAACCTACTTGGACATTCTCAGGAGTTGAAATCAGAGTCTTTAGACCTAGTTTGACCTTTATTTAATTATCTCGCTGAGCCCTGATTTCCACCTGGGTAAAATCCCCACCCTGCCTTTCTGTCTTAAGTTGTGAGAATCAAGTGAGATGTTCATAAAACCACAGCCAATCTTAAGCAAAGGTCAGTTATGTTTTTCTCTGATTGCAGATATAAAAATGTTCCCCACAGGAAAAAAATCAAAGCAAAAAATTATAAGAAGAAAATAAAAATTACCCATCATTACAGGATCTAGAGATAACCGCGGTTAACATTTGGCTATCTTCTCATTATTGTTTTGCTTCTTGCGCCTATTTAAGGAGCCCCAGTATCAGAGTGGGCTGTGCTTTGGCTATGCTGCTAACATAACACAAGGTGAGCAGTTTGGATGTACCAACAATTCCAGGGGCGAAAGATGAGGCTTCCTGTCCTTAGAAAGATTTATAGCCTCAGAAACCCGCAGGGCAATTCTCCTTTGTCCCGAGTGTTTCTATGTGTCACAATCAACTGGATGGCAGAGAGTTTGATTTTCCTGTTTGGTTTGCATATTCATATTTATCTACACATGGTTTAAAAATAAAATTCAGACTACATACCATTTATCATTTTGCATCTGCTTTTTCATGTAATTGACATTTAATATTGCAATGCCATTAAAATTCTTCTATAATATATTTTCAAGTTGTTAAATAGGGAGGGATTCTTTTTTATTAGCTCCAATCTGATTTATTTAATAAATTCTCCATTGTTGGCATTTATAATTTTTTTATATTTTTAACATCAAAGTGCTGTGATACATTCTCCACTAATTAACCTTATTAAATTATAATATTTATATATTATTCATTCATGGTTGCTTAGTTGATATGCAGAAATAGCTAAAGGGGGTTTGCAGCGTCCCACTACACATTTATTTCTCTCTTATTTCTCATTAAATTTGTACCTTTTACTTTATGATCCTTTAAAATGATTTCTTATAAATAGTACAAAATCAGTTTTGTTGCAATAATTACTGGTGGAGCTGGAATTTGACCCAGCCTGGTTATGGTGTGGTGATGAAGGCTGATAACCACAAGGTCATCACTTGGAAACCACCCGCCAGCTCGGACAGAAGAAGATGGATCTTCCTACACCCAGAAAGAGCTCCAATCTCAGAAGCTGACAGAGGCACGTCTACCTTATCTTATAGGGTCACTGGGAAGTGAACATGAACTTGATGGCAATGAGAGGTATTTTGTAGCCACTTCATAGAATTATTATGATTATTGTGTATTATATACTTGCATCCTTAGTATTACTAAATGTAAATTATTGCATCCTGTTACAATTTATCATCATATTACTATATCATAATATACAGTGACCATGTATGGTCTGCATTGCCTGATCCATCTTTGCCCAGCTTTTTACTTTTAAGTTTTTTTACATCTCATTTTAGTTGGCTGGTTGTAATTTGATTTTTGATACGATGTGACACTTTTTATTCTAAGGAGAGAATGTAATCTATTTCGCGCTACTTTAATAGCTTTGCTTTGCCATCTGGCTCTCTCTCTGCACCGCGAGTCAGAAGTGCCTGGATGGCAGTGATCGTTTGCGGTCGAGTGTGGTTGTTTGCCATTAGGTGTCAGTCCCCACTCACAGCTGACCCATGGACAACAGAGCATGACACACCCCCCCCGCCCCCCCGGTGCTGGGCCATGCGCACCATTGTTCTTATCTTGGAACCCATGTTGCAGCCACCGTGCCGATCCCTCTGTGAGGGCTTTCCTCTTTTTTTTGCTGCCCATCTACTTTACTAGTCCTTTTTCCAGGAACTAGTCTGTCCTGACAACATGTCCAAGTGCGTGAGAGTAAGTATCATCATCTTTGCCGCTGAGGAACATTCTGACGATACTTCTTCCAAGACAGATTTGTTTGCTCTTTTTGCCAGTCTGTGGCACTTTTCATATTCTTTACCAGCCCCATAGTTCAACTGCATAGATTTTTGCTTGATCTTATTTTAGTTATATAGTCTATTTTTGTTGTTTTTGCTTTTTATCTTCTATACCTTTTAGACAGTAAATAGACACTATTTGATTCTGACATTTAACTCTTCGCATTTGAAAAGTCTTCTTGAACCCAATGGCTCATACATTGCTTCTACCACAACCACAACCACTGTGCGGATAACTTCTACCTTGTGCTTCTCGTTGGTTGGGATGTGGTGTTGGTAGCATGAGCTCCAGACTGCACGATTCCCAGTTGCACCAGTGCCTATCTCCAGAATTTTCACTTGCACCAATCATAGTCCAAAGAGGATACATGACACTGTCATTGAAGACCAATTGGTAATGTCTGGATTAAAAATTAAATTTTAAAAATATCATGTCATGGTAAGAAATTTAGCACACTTTCATGAAATCCTTCTGACCCACACCCATGGGTTTCTTTGTCAACCCAGGACCTAGGAAAGTATTCCTTCTAGAACATATTTTGGGTTGTCGTTTTGTTCCATTTGCTCTTTGACCTTTTAACCAGTTACCACTGTGCTGGCTCTTCTTTCTTTTATTTTTGTATCTGTCCCAAGTCTTCTCCCTTTTTTCCTTTTCCCACATCACTACACATTTTGTGTGCTTTAAAACATGATTCCCACACATGACTTAGTTTCCCTCCCTACTATCAATTCATCCTGCTTCCAATATGGATTTTAATTCTACATTTGTCCCTCCCTATCCCCCAGCCTTATAATTCTTTCATATTTTATTTTCCATCACTTTCTTTTCTTCTCGATTTTTCTCATTTCAACCTATTTGCTTCTTTTAGATTTTTACTCCTACTTACACAAATGACACAACCTTGCTTGCTGAGAGTGAAGCTGACTTGAAGCACTTGCTTATGTAGGCCAAGGATTGCAGCCTTCACTATGGATTATGACTTGATGGAAGGAAAAGCAAACCCCTTACAACTGGTCCAGTAGGTAGCATCATGATAAATGGGAAAAAGGTCGAAGTTGTCAAGGATTTGGTCTTGACTGATCCATAATCACTGCTCATGGAAGCAGCAGTCACGAGGCATGTTGCAGTGAGTAAATCTGCTAGGCAAGGCTTTTGAGGACAAAGGTGAACCTGACCCAAGCCATGGTATTTTCTATTGCCTCATTTGCATGTGAAAGATGGGCACTGACTCAGGAAGACCCAAGAAGAACTGATACATTTGAATTGTGGTACTGGAGAAGTCTATTGAAAGTACCAAGGACTGCTGAAAGGACAAACCAAATTGTCTTGAAACAGCCAGAGTGCTCCTAGAGGGATAACAAGACCTTGTCTTCCGTACTTTGGACATATATGTTGTCAGGAGAGACCAGTCTTCGGAGAAGGACATCATTCTTGGTAAACTGCAGGGGCGGTGAAGAGAAGGAAGGCCCTCAGTCAGATGGCTTGGCCCCATGGATGCGACACTGGGCTTGGGTACAGGAACGGTTGTAAGGATGGTGGAAGGACAGGCAGTGTTTTGTTCTTTTGTGTGTGGGCTTCGCTGTGAGATGTAGCCAGCTCGATGGCACCAACAAGAGCAGCTCTTATTTCAGACACGTGGTTTCCTGAGATTTTCTTCTATTGGGGGGTAAGGTCATTCTGGAAGGCCTGCTGCCGTGATACTTTAGAGTGAGCTTGGCAGTCAACTGTTAGGCGGTTATGCAAGTTCCCTTTCGGTCTCAGTGATGCATTTCTATGCATTGTGCCATGAGTTGAAAGTGGAGTTTGTCTCTTTGCCTGGCATTGGCATTTTATTACCCTGTTATCTCAGATTTGAATGTTTTATGTGTGTTTTCATTTGTCCTTTTAAATACTGTACCCATAAATTTCAGTTTTTACATAGTTTTAAGTCTTAAGTCCTTGTTACTGAAATCAAATGCATGAATTCCAGGCACTATGGCAGACTAAAAAGGGTATATGTTAAAGGAGAAAAACATATCTATTTGAGTTCTTAAAGAAAAAAAAGGAATCCTAAAATCCTCCGACTCATAAGGTTGGTCTTAAAGGTAGTTACCATTAGCATTTTCCAGGGAAGAAAACCATTAACTTTTAATATACAATATCCTTTTCATCCTTATGGGAAAATATTCAATGAAAATAAAAATCTACAGTTACTTTACTGTGTTTCAGAATACTCCAACAATTTCTTGAATTTATTTCAATATCTCCCTTTGCCATATGATTTTAATTCTTTTGACTTTAAGGGAAGTCTCAGTGAAATGCTCATATGTCTTTAGTATGTTTTAATCTTTTTTTTTTAACTTGAAGGAAATTCCTCAATGACCCATTTCTAGTTATCTCCCTTGTATGCTTATAGCTCTTATCACCACAGTCTTTAAGATATATAGACTTGCATATGTGCATTTCTGATGACCACTAAGGTCAGAGCTGTAGGTGATGATGGGGTGCTACATTTTCTAGGTGTCAGAGTCATGGGATAGCTTTTTGATATAATATACCAAACAATCAACCATAAAATAACTCTGTAGTGTAAAAGCACATTCATCCATATGCCTCTAAAAATACAAGATGGATATATACTAAAATGTCAATAGTCATTATATATCTGAATGATAGAATTATAGATCATTACTATTCTCTTTTTATGCCTTCATTTTGAAATTTTTTCTACAATTACTATGGTACTTGCACAATCAAAGAAAAAGCATACTGTGTTTTAACAGAATTGATGGTAATGGAATTAAATCACTCAATTATCTTTTTCAATAACATTTGTTTTCTGAGAGATTATGAAAAATAAATACAAAGTTTTGGAATTAGTAGTCATTTTTATTCAGTTAAAGTATATATTTACAGGCTGAGTCCTGGTGGTGTAGTGGTTGTGTGTAGGACTGTGGCCCACAGAGTTCAAATCCATCAGCAGCTCTCCAGGAGCAAAGCTGGCCTTCCTACTCCCACCAGGGCAGTGATGCCCTGTAAATATATATATATACATATGTATATACTTACAATAGGTATATATGAATATGATTTTTTCATAAGACTAAGGGTGTATTTTCCAAGCATAAGGATTGGGGAACTGATTTAAAGTTGTTACATAAGAACAAAACAAAAATGCAACCACTGCCATCATCTGTTTCATCACTATTTCAGAAAAGACAGAAGATTTTAATCTGGAATGACTAGAAAGGATATACAAGTTCTCAGAAGAAGAAGACCTCAAAACAACCAGCCTTAAAAAAAAAAGTGACCATGTGAAAGCTATTTCCATATTGTCTTATTTCACTTGGGTGAAGACTTTATTAAGGATGTATTCGGGTGCCTATTTGATACCCCATGGCCCATGAATTGTTTATCCAGGTAATGGGACAGAGAGATATTTCAAAGGCTCATCTCAGCCAGCTCTATAAAAACATGCTGACTAGAAGCATAAAAGCTAGTGGCTGAGAAGGAAAGGTCAAATTGGACTTGGTATTTTCAAGAAGCAGTCCAGCTAGAACAAAACTTTTTAGATTTATCACATGGTTTACACACACACACACACACACACACACAGAAATTCATACATATACATACAGACATCAGGAGGGGGATTCAAAGTGTTCATGAAAAATTCTGTTATATTTTAATTTCCTATGACATGAGCATTTTGAAGATCCTTGTGTGTGTGTGTGTGTGTGTGTGTGTGTGTGTGTAGGAGGGTACCTCAAAAAGGTTGTTGGAAGATGTAATTAAAAGCATATATAACTATATTTTCAGGTATGTATATTTATACTCACATATCATATGCTTAAGTAGCTTTATAATAAAGAATACGCTATTTTAAAATAGTTTTCACACATTATGGATAAGTTTGATTTTCTAACTCGGTTTCCTTCATTTGCTGTTACTCCACCAAAAACTTATTTTCGAAATGGCAGCTAACATGGTACTTTTAAAATCTAAGGTCATATCACTCCCTTATCCCAAAAATCACCCAGTGTCCTCTCATGTCAAAATAAAAGCTGTAGTGTTAACACTGTCCTATTCAAACCCATGTCCCAAGAAGACGCTACACATATAATGCACCATATTCATACTTACAGAGTCTTGTTAAAGCTGTATGCTCCTCTGGCAGGTGATACATACATTTGATTGTTTTAATACAATCTAATTTATGTAGTTCAGATTTTAGATACAATTTATCCATTGTGTAAAATATACAAAACATTTAAATTATACCAAAAAATTCAAAATAATTTCTAAATTTAGTCACTAGAGAAAGTTAAGCATTACTAACATTTTATCTTTTCAGTTTAATATATACATATTATATAAATTGGGGTGCAGGTTCATATTTTGCTGTTTTCACTTAAGTGGCATTTCAGGATTCTAGTCTCATGTCATTAACTAGCCTCCACATCAAGTTCAACCAGTGCATTTTGAATGACCTGATTAGGCCACAGTTTCCCAAATGTATATGAGTTACTGTCCCCTTTTCAGAATTAAAAATAAATTACATAGCACTTTGCTGGCAGTTAAAAATCTTTGTGCTATAGCCTATACTCCAGGATAAAGTATAAGCAGCTGCTTTTACAGCCCCCTGGATCATTCCAACACTCCTCCCCACACCCCAACTACATTGTCCATTTTGGAAAACTCTGGATTAGGCCATTTAAGCTATGCAACTAGTTCTCTGGCTGGTTCAGTTATAACCACATATCTAGTATGTAATTATCTTTGTTAATGGCTATGAAACTAGCTCCCAGTTTCTAGAATGGGGTAGTGTTGGCACCAGAGTAAGAAGTCTGAGGGGGTGCTGGTGCCCTGAGTGTTTCGCCGAGATTCATTGAGATAACTGATTTTAGGAGAAAGAACAGGGTCTGGAGAGACCCCTCGGTTGCTTTTTCTGAAGAAATTTAGTCAAGTCAGTGTGACTTCACCTGAATCATTGGTAGCATGAAGATTATCTGACTTCAAAATTCCAGCTCTCCTCATTCTTGTTTTGCTCAAGCCGCCTCAAGTCTGTCTTAAAATTATGACAGAAGCGCCCGCCACCCTCAGGGTCTCCTTTTTCTTTTGAGAGCTTTGTTGGCAAAGAACTCTTTGGGACTGGGAACTTTTCCAACTTGGCAGAGCAGAAGACACATTAAAACATGCTCAATTTTGTTTACATTTCATGGTGTAGTGGCTGTTTGGGGGAGGGGGGATGTTAAATGTGTCCAATTTGTGGGGCTTTGGGGGGAAATGTGTATGAGTAAACAAATAGTTTTAGGAAAAATAAACACATGCTTTTCAGGGCCAGGGGAAGACTTCATTCCTGTGTTGGTATGTCTGTGCCCTGCATTCAAATCCATAGGCGTAGCCTAGCATCTGGAGGTACTTTGTTTCTGCTGTCTGTGGAGGGGGCATGCTCAGGATTTAGTGATCCCCTAGATGGCCATTCACGGGATATTTGGATTGTCCTGATCAAACCTGACACCCAGAGTCATCAGTAGAAACACGTGATTGCCTGAAATGGAATACTGTGTATGGATTTCTTAAGCAGTGCCCAAGAAGTCAGTCGGATGAAAAATGGCTACAAGGAGGATTGCCAGCTTCAAAGATTATTAGTCTTCTTGCTCTGTGAGTTCTTTGGTGAAGTATTTGTCATTTTCACCCCAGGGTCAAGCCGGGTGCAGTGACCTCAGTCTGTTCTGAGAGCATGCTTATTGACTGAAAGTGACCAGACCAGCCTTCTTTCTTGTTTATCGTAAACACTCTGTGCTAGATGTGATAATATTTTAAAGATAAAATGTATAACATTGATCAGCACTAGGAGCCATGATGGTCTCTTTCTATTAATTATGCTGTCTAGTGTCCTCCCAGCAGTGAGGGCAGGTGAAGTTCATTGGTAGAGTTCTCACTTTACTTCGGACAGACCTAACTAAATTCCCAGCCAATCCACTGCATGTGCAGCCACCCCGTCTGTCAGGGCGTTGGTAGGGTGCTGAACGAGTTTCAGCAGAGCTTCCAGACTAAGATGGAATAGAAAGAAAGGGCTGGTGATCTGCTTTGGACAATCGGCCAGTCACAGTCCTGTGGATCACAAGGGTTCCAGTATACCCAAACATGGGATGACGCAGGGTTGTGCACTGGGTGGCGTGAGTCAGAGCAGACCAGATGGAGCTCATCACAACGACCGTGCTCCCAGAAGCTGGCACAGGGCTCTTCCTACTCCCGTTGATTGGGGCAGACAGGGGGACCGAGGTGTCAAGGGGTTAAGTAGCTTGCCAAATGTCTCATTCATTAGCTAGTAATTCAGAGTCGAGATGGAGAGAGACTCTATCCTAACCGACAGGGTTGCTCGATGATCAGTAGCAGGGAGTTTTCTTTTGTTTTGCTTTTTCAGTCTGCTTTCCAAACACTGAAGCACGATACTCTTCCTTTAAAATGTCCCCCACCTCCACTCTCTTTTGGTGTTTTTGTGTTCGTTTTTCAGGGCTAGCAAATAGGACTTCAGTTTTCTTGACCAATGCGGTTACAAGGGGGGGTTTAAAAAGTTTGCAGACATATTCTATTATCTTTCAATTCCATTCTCCCATGAACTTTTTTGAAGGCCCCTCATATCATTTCTTTGCTTTTCTTCCCAATCTAGATTATTACCCTGGCTTCCTGCTGCATTTTTGGAGGATTTCAGGCAGGGAATCTCCATAGCAGTTCTCCCTTTTCCACAAGTACGTACTCTGTGGAGAAGTCCCCAAATGTTTGAAGAACATAACTGTCCTATAGGGTATTTCTTGCTTGATTGATGACCACATCATATAAAAGAAGCTGAGCAGGTAATCAGAGCACTTAGACCAAAGTCAAACCCCATAAGGTTCAAGTTCACGCAGAGGTATCCCAGAAATCTACTTAGGAAAGGCTGTCCTTAGAAGCCCTGTAGAGCCTACCTCTCCTCCATCACACAGGAATCACCTTCTCAGTGTGGGCTTGGTCTCCACACTAACAGGAGGGTGAGCTGTGGCATGATAGTGGCTGTTCTGTCCTGTCCAGGCAAGTTTCTGCTTTTTGCCTGCCCATAGTTCTGCTTGGAGAAATCAGTTTGAAAATGGACTTTGAAGTGTTCGGGACAAATAAGCCAAAATAACACCAAGAGGAGAACGCAATGAGAGGGGTGGGGAGAAGAGAAGCAGCAGATATTGCTTTGTACACTTATCATGTTGTGTAGGCAAACTACATACAAAGCCTAAAAGCGGATGTGTTTTTTTAACCCTAGGAAACTTTTTGGTCAGCATCAGCAAAACAGGATTGGTGAACAGCTCAGGGGGAGCAAACGAGTATGTGCCCTGGGATTATAAGTCTGTGGTCAGGCCTGACAGGCTTAAACTAACCAAAAGGTCACAGCCCAAACAAGCGCTACTCCCTAATGGAAAGCCCCTCTCCTGCCCCACCGCCCTCAGCCTCCCTCAAAACACTGGGTCTAGGCCCTTAATTTTTTTTTTTGGTAGCAATCCTGTAACAGCATCATTGTTCTTAATTGAAGTTTCCACGTCTACTAAACTACCTGACAGATGAAAACTGCTTTGCATGACAAATCTTTTCCCATTTGGCGAAAACAGAAACCTTTTGGTTAGTAATGGAAAATGATAGAATATTAGCTTTATTTACTTTCCCCTTAATCGAAGCCATTCACCAATTCTCCGTATTATTCACAGGCACCGGAGAGCAGCAGCGATTTCCTAGGAAGGGTTGTTTCTGCGTCTGAGAACAGAAGTGCTCTGTCGATGCTGGTTGGGCGGCATTGTTCCTGGTGTGAGCCGAGCACTTATAAGCATTGCTCTCTTCCCTTGGAACCCCAATTCCACAGTGGGGTGTGGAGAGGGCATATCCCCACTTTACAACAAAGCACAGAGGCTGGGAGGAAACGCTGGGTTCATGAAGACTCCTGTGTGATTTACAGGCGGAGGAGAAGGGGGAAGTCAGTGTAGCCTTTTCCTTTTGTGTAGGGACATCAGAGTTCTCCTTCCATAAATACTGCCGACTGGGTGCCAGGCCCCGTGTTCACATGTGGTCTATTCCCTTCTTCTCTCGCTGAGTCCTCAGAAGTATCTCAGGGAGAGGTGGGGGTTGTGAACCACCCGTTCACAGGTGGGAGGACCAAGGTTGGAAGTGGGGAAGTGGCTTCCCCAGGGCATGGGCTTTGTGTGAGGCTGATCCAGGTGGCAAAGACAGGTTTCTCTGTCCTCCCAGGAGGGCTCTGCAGTTTGTAGCTAGCCACGGTGCTGCTGGATAGAGAGGTGGCAGTCAGCTTCCATCCTGAGGTACAGCTCTAGAAACCCCGTGATTCAGCTCTTTATGATCCAAGAGGGTCACTGGGCGTTGGAATGGAGTCCTCAGTGGATTTGGCTCAGTTTGGCATCTTTACGGAAGCAGACTGCCGCAGCTTCCTGTCACTGTGCTGATCTTTGGTTAGCAGTGACAGCACCTGAAGGCCTCACCTCTCTGCCCCTGGGTTCCCTTGGGCTTCTCTCCTCCTCCAAAAGGAGCCCTGGAAGTCTAGTGGCTACCCATTGGACTGTGAACACCCAGGTCAGCGGTTTGAAAACCCCAACCTGTCCATGGAGAAAGGTGGACTTTTCTACTCTCTCAGAGTTACGGTCTCGGAACTTCCAGGGACAGTTCTACCCTGGGGACAGTTACCCTAAGTCAGTCTGTGACTCGATGGCAGTGAGTTTGGCGTTGCTGTTTTTTAATTCCTTGCAAAGAGTGTCCCTCAGGTGCTGTGGTTCAGTGCTCTGCCGCTTATCGAAAGGTCGGTGGTTTGAACTCATCAGTGACTCTTTGGGAGAAACCTGTGGCTAGTCAGGCACTCTAAAGAGGATAGGCAGCCTCAGAAAGCTCTGGGGCAGTGCTCCTCGGGCTGACAGGGCAGCTATGCATCAGAATCCACTCAACGGTAAGGAGCTTGATTTTAGTGCATTCATCAAAAATACGCCCACCGGGGGTTTCACCTGGCTGCAAGAGCTCCTCACAGAGCAACCTGTAGGCAGACACAGAGCCTCGCGCAGCCCTAGAAAGAAATGTTCCTGAAGCACAGCTTCGCTCTTGAGCTCAAAGTTACCATTTTCTCCCCAGAACACAATCCAGTCAAGTTTCTAAATATTTCAAGCCTCACGGAAGTCCCCTGACGGGATCCCCTGGAAAACTCTTTGGATTTCTCACCCTCGCAGGGGAGTCTAAATGTAGTGTGAAGCCCTCGCAGCTGTGTGGACCAGGCTTCTACTCTGCTAGCAAGGTCCCGTCCCAGCCCCCCAGTTCTTCTCTGTCCTAGAGGGAGTTGGGATCGTCTGGAAGGGAATGAACATTGGGGGAATCCCTGCTTTTAAGAGCATGCCAACATTCTAGCCAGGTTGAATCGTTCTTAGTAAGTTGTCACCTTTCTCAGGGGTCCCAGTTCTTAGAGAAGGGCCACAATGTGCAATAGAGATGAATGTTTCCAAGAGATGATAAATGGTTATCTATGATCCAGGATATGACTCCTGCCCTCTCTCTCAGGGCCCACGCTTGACAGTTGGGATATGACCATCCATTCCCCAGAGAGACACTCTTTGATGCCGCCAACAGCTTGCGGGACAGGGTAACATGGCTGAAAACTATACCTTCCTCAATCTACAAACTCAAGTTTTGTTTGAAGTCAGGGCGAGGAAGAAAGGCCCTTTATTAAACACATATCCAAGCAGCGGCCTGTGTCTGGCTTTGTGGGACTGGTTGTAAGGAGAGTATATGAAAAGTCTTAAGACAGGAATGGATGGCGGAACCCCTTAAGTTCCTGGAGATCCCGAGAGACTCTTCAGGAAAACGTTGTGCCTGGAGCTCACACGGGCTGTCCTACTTAAGGCTCAGTGAAGTCCTTCAGGACAGCTGTTTGTTGCTGTTTTATGAACAGTGCAATTGAGATGTGGGGATGTCAGACCTCAGCCTGTCTCACATCCTGGAATGCTTCTACCACCCCATCTGGGGCTGAGTGTTATTTTAAATCTTATGTGGGCTGGGGGAGAAAAGTAATGTTTGGGATTTTGTTGTTGTTGTTGTTGTTGTTTTGTTTGGGGTGGTAGTATAATTACAGCCATGCTGGCAAGAAGTAGATCACCAAAGAAAAGATGTATGCACTTGAATGCATCTATCTCAGCACTGTATAAAGTTGAGTCTCACTCATGGTGATCCTATAAGACAGAGTAGAACTGCCCCCGGAAGATTTCTAAGACTCTAACTTCCTACGGGGGCAGGCAGCCTCACCTGTCTCCCACAGAGCAGGGAGGCCGTCTCACCTTTCCATGAGTAACCGAGTGTTTACATATATGAACACAGCTTTTACAGGCAGGCACGCAAGAGTCAGACTTTCACGTCGATTTACAATTTTGAATAAAGGAGAGCTCTTCTACTGGAGGGACAATCACTAACCTTTCTCTCCTCTCTCTTCCCTTGCTCCAAATCTCCCTGCTCGTGAGTCCATGCGAGTGGCCCCACAGGACAGAGTAGAACTCTGAGACAGAAACTCTTCACCAAGTCAAAAACCGCATCTGTCTCTTGCTTAACTTACTATTCCACTCTTTTTCAATTTAGGCACCTACTTACTATTGCAGGGACACATGCATGATCATGACTAAAATGTACATGAAGGATGCTCCTAACATCAAGAATCTGGTTTACTTCTATACTTCTTGCACTGGCTAATGCATAAAACATTACTAAAAATGAATTATAGTGTACCTACAGCATGTCATACTACTCAGCAATAAAAAAGCAATGAACTATATTATGGTGGATGAGGGAAGTTTGCAAGAATATAGTGCCTAATGTGTGATTCTCTTTATGCTAAACTCTAGAAAATAAATCCAGTTGTATATTTTAGAAAAGCCTGTCGGGGCTTGCCTGTGGGGTAAAATTTTTAGGGGTGAGGGATATACTCTTTATCTTAGTTGGTGATGTTTTCATGGGTGTTTACTAAAGTCAAAATTTTAAAATACTGTACTCTTTGAGTATGTTTGAATTGTATGTTCATCATGTCTCAATCAGCCCACCAAGCCCACTGCCACTGAGTCAAATCCAACCTGACATGAGGTTCACAAGACCCTCAAACGTGACCAGAGCAGACAACCTTGTCCTTGTCCTGCAGAGAGGCTGGTGGATTTGAATTGCTGGCCTGCCCATTAGCAGCCCCATGCCTAACCCGTGCCATTAGAGTCACCAGACCTCCTCCCACATTTCCAGAGAGTTGTTAGATATCAGTGTGAATATATTTCTTTCAGAGAAACCTGAATTTAGAAGTTTGAGAGAGCGCCTGCTTGTTTGGAACATTTAGATTTGACAAAACACACAATGTCCTAGTGCTCTCATTGCCTAGGTACATGACCTTGGGCAACTGTGTGATCTTTCTGAGCCTCAGTTTCCTCTTCTGTAAAATGGGGTTAGTAGCAGTAACTTCTTCACAGGGTTGTAGTGCAAATTAGATAAGCTAATGGAAGCATTCAGCACAGTCTACCCATCAAAGGATCACCAGGATTCTAGGATGTGTAGATGCCCCTACACACAGGATATAGGATAATGCAGCAGTGACTATATCTAGGTAAAATAGAGCTTTGGCTATTACTCCTATTACGCTGACAAACATCATCTTTCTCTCTGACAACTCTATCAGCTCTAAGGCAAATGAAGGAGGGCAAGGTTGTCCAGTCAATCCATGGTTCAATGAGAATGGAAACACAGATCATCTGGCTTCCAGTCGAAAGGTAATTTCTTGAAAGTGGTTAATTATTCTGTGACTCAGAAATAAATGCACAGTTTCTAGTCATCCAGCACAGTGAAAATGAGAAAGAATCTGTTTCTGTACCTCAACATGAGCTCTTTAAGCTCCCCCACTTGAAGGTCATTGCTATCATTTGAAGCTGCCCTAGCCCGTCTTGCTTTCTCCTTTCATGTGAGGCTCAAGTGTGTCCACAAAGTCCCCTAACTGCCCTAAACTTCAACCTTCACCTGTTACTTTCCTGCCTCTGTGGCTTTGCAAACTTGGCTAGATTCTCCTGTATATCTTTTCTCATGCTCTCACCTCTACTATGAAGGTCCCACCCATATCTTAAAAGAACTGATGGCCTTTATTGAATTCACATTGATTGGTTAATTGATTCATGCATTCATTTACTCATGCCATAAATGTAGACTTAAGGAGATGTATCGCCGTCGCGGTTGAAGACACCGCACCAAGTCAGCATTGCCTCATTCTCTCGCGCTTCTTTGCAGCCGACCCTGACCTTCCCTTGGAGTCACTCTGGCCTGCTTGTCCCTTTGCTTCTGAGATCTGTGCGAGGGTGGTTGTCTAGGATTCAAGATACAGGAGGCAAACGCACACTCAACAGTTAAGAAAAGAGAAAACATGGCTTTGGTACATTATAAAAATTATCTGGGGCTGGGCCCCAGTGGCGTAGTGGTTGTGCGCGGGACTGCGGCCCACTGGGACGGAGGTTCAATTCCAGCAGTGGGGCTGGGCCTCCTACTCCCACCGCCGGAGAGCAGTGTCCCCCCCCCCAAAAAAAAAAAAGATCTGATATAAATAATTCTTGAGTGATACTAACTTGAATAACACTAAATTGGTTTAAGAAACAGCAGGAAGCCCTGGGTGAAGAAGGCAATTTGATCACCAGAGCGAACTTTTGGAAGAGGGATTAAATAGCTTAGCGATGCTATTTAGAGAGTATTCCAAATCTGAGGGTCAGCAAATGAACCAGGGAAATAGTATGGGAGAAAATCACAATAGAAACAAATATCTGTGGAAATTAAAACATGTATTTGGCATAGAGAATGTTCTCCCAAAGAACAGCATAGGAATAGAGACCCATGCTCCATGCTATCAAAATACAGAAAATGATGAGTCGAGAGAAGGGTTTGTATACACATCATTTTCCACATGACTTTCCCTTATGTTCTCCCAACACAGACAGGAGGTTCCCTTAGAGTTTATAACTGATCAGACCTGACATTTAAAATACCTTGTTTCTGAAGAAAGCTGTGGGTCTGTGCAAAGGGAAGGTATACAGGAAGCTGCTGCTATCATTCAGTCTGGGCCACAACTCCTTATAATTCAAGTCTTCGCCACACAGTTTTATCCAACAAGCTTGTTGTTTTGACTCGGCTGGGGGCTTTCATTTCAGATCCTCATTTTATAGTTAACAATGGAAACAGCTTTCCAAACATCCCAGTAGTTTGCCTTGCTACCCTACCCCCATTTTCTTCCTTTTGTAAAATATTAATTTCCCCTTTACCCAAATGAATACCGCTCTACCATCTAGCCTACTGCATCTTCTGCCCGCCCATCCCCTCCCACTCCTGTAAATTTCTTTCAGTATAAAAACTTTTTTTTGGGGGGGGGGGAGCATCACTGCTCTCCAGTGGTGGGAGTAGGAGGCCCAGCCCCACTGCTGGAATTGAACCTCCGTCCCAGTGGGCCGCAGTCCCGCGCACAACCACTATGCCACCGGGGCTCAGCCCAGTATAAAAACTTTTATCTTGATTTTTTTTTCTTTCCTGACAGCAGGCTCGCACATTATTTGTTTTTTTTTTATGTTTGGCATGAATGTCCTCCACATTCATGCATGGCACCAGGTGTTTCCTAGATGTGTCAGTATTCTTTAGGGCTGTGCAGTACTCCGTTTTGTTCACGGCCAAGGTTATTTTTCCACTGATGGGCATTGAGATAGTTTCCATCTTGTCATTGTGGATAGGGCCTCAATGAACGTGGGTTGGCATGTATGTTTGTGCTGTGGCCCGTACATATGCCCAGCAACGGGACAGCTGAGTCATAAGGCGTTTCTGGTCCTGTTGTTTGGGGAAGAATCATCTCATTAGCCACAATGGTCGCAGTTTTATAGTCACACGAGCCGTGTCTGAGGCTCCACTCTCTCTGCAACTTTTCCAGCACTTGCTCTTTTCTGGTTTGAGGTTTCTGTTTTTGAACTTTGCTGTCCGTGCCAGTGTGGGGTGGCATCTCCTCACTGTGGGACTTGTAGCTTTCAAATGGCAAGAGCGAGTGAGCATGTATCCATAGATTGGTTGGTTGCCTGGATGTCTTCTTGGGTGTATTGTCTGTCCCTATCCTTGCTCACTTTTTAATTAGGATTCTCATCTTTTTCATGCTGTCTTTGGTAGATATTAGAGACACGTCTCTTGCCTGATGTGTCATTGTACCATCATTCTGTGTAGCTATTATCGCACCAGTACCAGGCTGTTCTCACCACCGGGCTGTGTAGGACAGTCTGTGAGGTCGCCAAGGGAGAGGCCTCCTCCTTGGTTCTTCTTTTCAAGTAGTACTGCACTTTATCCTGAGTCTTTCCTATCCATATCCACTTCAAGATTAGTTTTCCATTTTTTGAAAGAATAATGCTGGGATCTGGTTCCGAGTCGCACACATTTATAGATTGTTTTGAGTAGTGTTGGTCTTTTTTTTTTTTTTTTTACAATGTTGAGTCTTCCTGGGAGAGTTTCTCTCTTAATTTTCTATTCTCACCTCCATAGTTTAACAGGAAGTCACAACTCTCCTTTGCATAACTTCTGTTTTTCATTCTCTGTATATTTTTCAGTTGAGCATTTATAACAGCATGAAGTCAGTTCTAGTGCAAATGCCATCTTGGTATATATCTAACTACTCCTGTCATCACTTTCTGCAGAGTTGTTCTCACACAGGATACCAGAGAACACCTACAATCAAGTCCTGGGCTCGCTTGCCAAAATAATTCATCTCTTCAAGGGCAGTGCTGCTGGTGGGGCCACTCAGGAAATGCAGAGGACTGGGGCTCCCTTTGGAGGGGCTTATGAGACTTGAAAGTGGAGAGATGATACATAGGGACCCTGATAAGAAATAAGTTCTGCTTCTAATCCAGTTTAGCAGGTGCTATTTTGAGGCACATAGTGAAAAGGATTTTCCCACCCTCACTGGCAAAATGGCATATTTTTGTTTCTGTGTGGCCACACTTGCTATTCTTTTGGCTCCAGAAGAGATATCCTGATGTACTTAAGCATGCAGGATTAAAAAGGGCCATTTCTCAACAACACATGGAGTAGGGGTTCCTGGGAAGTACAGTGAGGGAAGGGCTAGGTACAGGGGAGTTTTATCAAGGAGTCCAAGAAGGAAGGGAATGTTTTGAAACTGACTGTGGTAGT
Source organism: Nesogale talazaci (assembly GCA_004026705.1). Classification (NCBI taxonomy): domain Eukaryota; kingdom Metazoa; phylum Chordata; class Mammalia; order Afrosoricida; family Tenrecidae; genus Nesogale; species Nesogale talazaci. Next base: position 23,166 of record PVJH01016402.1, read on the forward strand.
AATTGTACACTACGGCTTGATGTGATTGATCTGTAGAACAATATGATATCTATATTAGCTCCCCATAAAATGTTTTTGAAAATAATAATAAATTAATATGATTACATAAACAGTCCTGCAGTAATAGCATTGTGTAACAATACATAGATATGTAAGTTGAACAGGTGTGGGACAATGAATGAGCGTATACTGATAAGCATATATAGGTTAGACAGAGGCTATTTCTTCTACCTACATATTTGAATGTGCTGTGCTGTAAATATATCTCAGCATGTAGCATCGCATACAGGGAGCAAAGGTATGAAAACTTCTTTGTTATAACCGAGCACCTTGAGGACTAAGTCACTGGGCTAAGGGCTTCAGACCCTAGACTTGGAAGACATCTAGCTCAATGGGCATGATATAGCCCGTAAAGACAATGTTCTACATCCTACTTTGGTGAGTAGCAACCAGGTTCTTAAAAGTTTGAGAACCATCTAAGGTGAAAGTACTGGTCTCTCCATCTAGAGTGCCAAAAGAACACACAAATCTTCCTGGGAAGAAGGGCAGCCAGAATGCTTCGTAAAGGGAAAGAAGTGAGACTTCATCTTATGTGCTTTGGACATGTTTCCAGGAGACAGCAGTTCTTGGAGAAGGACATCATGCTTAGTAAAGTAGAAGGACAATGGAACAGAGGAAGACCATTGACAAGATGGATTGACTCTGTGGCTGCATTCACCGGCTCAAACAAAGGAGCAATTTGGAGGACGGCACAGGACCAGGCAGTGTTTCGTTCTGTTGGACCCTGGGTCATCTGATTTAGAATGGACTCAGCAACACCTAGCAACAATGTGTCCATCTGGAGCAAAGAGCAGCGAAGAAAATCAAAGGCTCACCATGGAAACAGTTAGTCCAGAGGATTAATGGACCAAGTAAACCACGGATTCCCCTATCCAGAGACTAGCAGATTCAGATGATGCTCAAATACTACTACTAACCTCTCTGACCCAGATCACAATCCTGGACTGAGTGAGAGAAAAATGTGGAACTAAATTCAAATTCAAAGGAAAGACCAGACTTATTGGACTGTTAGAAACTGTTAACCCCCCTGAGACCATCACCCTCAGACACCCACAAGTAGAAATCACCTTTCAACCAAACAGTAGACAGGGCTGTACAGCAAGCACCAAACTGAGAGGAACATGCTTCTCAAAACAATAAACCATGTGCGACCCAAAGGGCAGGATTTGTCCCAAAGTAACTTCAGAAGGCAGGAAGAGGCAAGGAAGATAGGCGGATGGAAACAGGGAGCCCAGGAAGGAGGTGGAAAGAGAGCTGTTACATTGTGGGGAATGCAATTAATGCCACTAAACAGAATGTACATACATTATTGCATGGGAAATCTATTTGCTCTGTAAACTTTTCCCCAGTGCACAGTACAAATGTTCAATCAATAAATAAAAGGGCCAATTCTGACTTTGCAATGAGCATGAAGGTGCACCAGTTTAATAAACAATGATTTTATTTGTCAGTGTTTCAGTTCCACAAATACTCATGGACCATCTGATATTTTTGACAATGCCAGACACTATGCTAGATATGTGGATTGCTAAAGGGTGTTTGGAGTTGAAACAGAAATAATTCCATGTCTAGGTCAAATCATCGAAAACCAGTTTACCATGAACCGATCATTTGTCCAAGTAATTAACAGTTTATTTTCACGGTCTCACAATCTCACAGAGAACATACACAATAAAGCAGACATTTCATGGTTGCTTAATTAATGATGTGAATGAAGAGACTGCTCAAAGCTCAGAGAAGATTTGTTTTCTTTTTGAGATTAGGGAAAGACTCAAAAAGAAAGTCTGATTTGATCTCTACTCGGAAGGAGATGTCACATTTAACCTGTGTTGTGTGTTTTCATTTTTCCTCATGCTTTCAGGTTGGATGATAGAAAGGTTACTCTTCAAGGTTAGTTTTAACCCTAGATTTTTTTATTAAAAATCATTTTATTGGGGACTCGTACATCGTTTTTCATAATACATAAGTAAACATACTGTGCCAAGCACCTTCACATGTCTGCTACTTTAACCCGAGATTTTATTCCAAATTAAACACAAAGGAAGCCTTCCATTTACGAATGTGTTTTCACCTAAAGCTATTTGCACCTCTACCTTGTCACTCACACAGTACTCACTGAAGCAAAAAGAGACAATCTAGTCTCATAGCCCATGGCCTGATGGCAAAAGTCATACCCAACTATGTTTAGAAAGGCCTGAAGTTGCCCTACATGGAAGGTTCTGGCCTCATTAAAGCATTTCAATATTAAGTGATTGTTTGTCTACACTGGACTCTTCATTTTCCTAAAAACAACTCTCCTAGAGAGTGATCATGTTTTGTCTTATTATTCCAGTCAAATTCATCAGCAATGCTGGTCCAGGTATGTTCTAGAGACGGGGGGCGCCCAGGTGAAGGCTTAGGCTAAAAAAAGCCAAGACAGCTGCTAGTCAATGATGCCTTAATGTGACTTACAGTAAAGCAATCTAGGCAGCAGTCCCACACCAAACACGCATCAAGGTGAGTAGAATGAGGCTGGATTTTTGTCTCCACCAGCTCCTCTACTTAATGCATTTATGCGGACGACAACCACCAGCCAGACTAGAAGGTCTTGTGGAGTTCTACTGTTTTAAAAACATTGGGTTTGGTTTTGACACTGATGCCATCTGATCAGACTCCCCAGAGGCCTATGAGTCATTTCTAGAATGTCTCATTAGGTCCTTAGAGATTCAGGCACGTTTAGACAGAAGGTTGCTCCCACTGTAACGAAACAAGTATAGCTTCCAGGTCCACATTTCCAATAAACATCTCAGACTTCATCGAGTATTTTGGGAGTCCTGGCTGGTACATGATCTCAATTTTCAGAAATATTCACATCTTATCAAAGCACAGGAAGTAAGGAAACCCTTCTTTCTGAGTCCTGTATATGTTATCACACAATTGCAGTCATCAATGCACATCAATTCTTAGGAGTTCAAAATGCACTCTGAATTATAAGCTAGATCCCTCTTGCCACTCAAGCAAAACTGTGTGCCCAGTCAGATGAGACAGTGACTATTACATATTTTATATGTAATAAACTTGCATTGCGTCAATTCTAACTCATAGTGATCCAATGATGGGTCAGGGTAGCACTGAGGTTATACGATTACTTTTCAGTCAAAAGTTTAGATTTTGAAGAATCTGGTTGATATAATAAAAAAAGAAGTCTAATGAAAGTTGAGAGATGCTGTTGCACAATAGACACCCAAGCCTAAAAAGGAATATAATAAGTTTTAGTTTATGTTAAATTAGAAGGAATGAACTTTAAAGAAGAGAATGTTTGAAGATCTTAAGAGACTTAGAAAAGCATTTTAGTATTTTTGTTTAAGTGCCTAGGGTTAATTTAGAACCAAGTGGCATGTTTCGGGAGCACTCCATAACTATTTAACTTTATTGAGTAAAACAAGACACCCTTTAAGTCTGCTCACAGGTACACCTGGGTGCAATTTATTGGAAATTGTTTCCTTTATCAAACAGGGTACACCTTGTTTGATTGCCTGCATCCCTAACACCAGCAGCGCTTCTGGCAAAGCAACCCCCTCAATATGTATTTGTTGAATGAATAAATGAAAGTAAATTAACCCAATGTCTCACAGATGTTAAGAAGTCTAAGGTACATGGTGAATAAATCTTTGAGAATCAATCATTTCCACTAGAGAAGCAACACCAACATCCCCTGCTACCAAGGTGGCAAAGAATTAGGAAATCTATGTGAAACAAGGCCTTATCATTTTGGCGTCGCCTGGACGACACATTACAATAAACTGACCCAGTGCAAACCCTAACCATTGCCTGAGTTAAGTCCAATTCCAGACAGTGGCATACAGAGTAAAACTACCCCACAGGGCTTTGTGGGCTGTAATCTTCCTGGCAGCAGATGGCTAGGCCACCCTTTCCATTACTAGTGGTTAGTTGTTGTATGCAAATCATTTGTGCCACCCAGGGTTAACTTTTATTAAAAATGCCAAATGGAAACAATCTTTGGGGATGGGGAGAGGTGCTTAGAATAGCTAAGTGTTCCAAGTGTTTATCAAAGTGACTTTGATAAACAGGCAAGGTGGAGCACCCGGCCGGGGAGCACCTTTCCCCCTGACTGATCTTAAGAGCCACCTGGCTGGGCCCACAGACAACCCTGTATGGTTTCAAGTGCTTTTCATCCTCACCAGCTTGGAAGGTCAATAGTGATCTCTGTTTCGCTTTGCCAGAGATGGCTAGTTTCTACTCCTTAAAGTTGTCCTGATTTGAAATTTCATCATCTAAAGAGTTGCCATTCCTTGTAATGTAGTGCCAGCCCAAATGTAATTTATTGCAGGATTGTTTTCTGCGCTATCCTGGGGCACTTCTTCTTATGCTGAAATCATACTGCGACAACTTTCATTAGATGATTGCTTTATTACTTTAAGTCGATTCTCATCTAGCTCAAGTAATTGCAGTGCGTGATTAAGCACCAGGATCAGTTGTTTGGACCCTGAGCTGTGGGACTTTGAAAGGGGGAGAAATGGATGCAGGGTTTAGTGGTAGATGGAGCAGGACTTGCGAAACGGGCACAGTGAGTGGGGCAGAAGATACATCAAAACGTGAGTTAGATTGATCTATGCTGAAGGTACCGGGGCACATCTCTCCTGGGATCTTCCTGCCTGGGGTGCACCTCTTCTCGAAGAACTCTGCCCCTGACTCTCCTCTCCCCATTCCCAACCCTCTTCCAAGACCGGCTGAAGTGGATTTGGGAGTCAGTGACTGAAAAATCTTTAACAAGTCTCCCAGTGAGTTATGATGAAATACTGGCTCATGAGAATGGGTCTGTGTATACAATCCAAGAGGAAGATGAATGGTGCAGTTGTCCCCCAAAGAAAAACAAATGCAACAAACTAGGCTTCCTGTTGAAATATATCAGGTATGCTATTTTTCATTTATCAGACTGGCAAAGATGAAAAGACTGCACTACACTGTGTTGATGATGGAATGAGCTTTTACACCCTGCTGCTGGGGGTGTGGATTGGTACATGACTTTGAGGACCGTTTGGCCCTTCTTATCTGCAGCTTTAACATTTTTCATAGCCTTTGACAGAGCAATTCCACTTTTTGAAAATTTACCCAAATCTACTCCAGAGCTGTCGCCTCAGTTCATCAGCAGTCCTAGTGACCCGTTTATGAGCTCCTGATTTCTAGGCCCAGCTCCTGGATGTCCTCACTCTCTAGGTTTGGGGGAGGTTCTGGGAATCTGGATTTTGGGGTGTAATTTGGGTTTGTTTTTTTTTTAAGCTCAAGCGATGGAAAAGCTTACCATTATTGAGAGCCCATCGCCCTGCTCCCTGCCCTCCCTTCCTGGTGGATAATCACATTAGACACATTATTCTATGGTGGTTTGCCTTTTTTCACTCACTAACATATATCATTGCTTTTCTTCCATTTTAGTATATTCAGGGCTCTCTAATGTAGTAATAGTTACACAGAACACAGAAGAGCCCTGGTGGTGCGGTGGTTAAGTGCTTCTCTTCTGGCCAAAAGGTTAGTGATTTGAACTCACCAATCTCACTGTACCAATAAAATAAGAACACATATTATTAATGAAAATTTTACAAGCATATGTATTTTACTTATTTATATTGGTGAAAAATTAGAAAATGTAAATATTCAGTCAATCAGTCAGTGAATAAAAATAATGCTCATGAAGAGTATCTAAAGATGAGAACAGGTGACTTATTTAATGTGCTAAGCTTAGGAGGGAGATTACACAGCCATATTAATTTTATAGTAGGTGAAGGTAGACATAAGTGGAAACATTAGTAGGAAGCATACTATATGCAAGTCAAACAGTATTGCTATAACTATACAAACCTTTTGTAAACAAAACGATCAAAACGTGAATATATTGTTTCTTAAAATGTGCATGTCAGAATGCAGGGTTTTCAGCTCTACCCTTTGAAGAATTTTGTGCTGTTCAATTTACACCATATCAAAATTGAATTTTTGTGGTCCATGAGGGACCCACGTCATGTTCCTTTTAAGCATTTGTGAGTTTGGGGAACAAAGCAAACTCTGAGAGGGAAAGATCAGGGCTGTACAGTGAGCAGAGTCAATATTCCCAAGGGAATTCTCACAGCGCACACGCTCTGGGGATGAGCAGATGCATTGTTGAGAGGAGGGGGAGAAATTCCTCAGGACAATTTTCCTGGCTTCTTCTCACTGATGCCGTTTTCTATTATTTTTAAACAGTGTCACACTATGCCCAATGAGCTTATTGTGTGCTTTGAAAGAATCTATCAAGATTACCACTTTGGAAACTGTTACCACAGCCTCCCGAGCTGATCTCTCTATCTGGAGTTTAATAGGTCCCCAGAAGTTCCACTGTTTAAACAGTTTGGGCTTTTTTTTTTAAAGACTTCTAAGTAGACGAAGACAAGGATATGATTGAGAGAGCTTGTCTGCAGCCATGCACTGGTCAGATAGGCATTCTAAAAGCCATTTTGTTTGGATGAATCTGTGTTTGCATGAACGGGAACTCCCATAGCAGGACTTTTTAACCCACCCTCATAATAACAGAAGTTCATGTTGAAAGAGAGAAGCCCAGATGACTTTTTTCCCCAACCTTTTTGCTTATCTGTGTTTTCTAAACTTTCTTCTTGGATAGCTATTACTTTCATAACAAGGAATAAAATTGTTGAAAATCACAAGGTATGGCACTAAGCTGCCCTAGTGAACAGGCCTAACCAACAGGAACTCCAAGATAGGCCTCCTACATGGCTTGATATGCATGTGGTTTGAGGCTGAGTAACTTATGAGAGTTGACTATCTCTGACAGGAAACCCAAGTGGTTCACATGCTTATCAAAAAGCTGTAGACTAAGCAGTGTGCCAGCAAATACATATCCATGAAGAGTTAGTCGGGTTGGAGTTTAGGGCCTCTTTACAAAATGTGGACGAGTAATGCACAGACATGCTCCACCCACCCTCACATACATTATTGGTAAATTGCAACTCAGTAACTCTGTAGAATGGATAAGAAGTGCTACATAGAATTTCCAAAACTCTAATCATTACAGAAGCTGACTGCCACATCTTTCTCCTGAATATACCACATGACTAGGAGGCTTGACTCACTGACCTTCAGCTTGGCAGTCACGTTCGTTCACCTCTGTACCACCAGAACTCCTTGAAAACTTAATAGGCATCTGTCTAGACCAGAGGATGTACACTGGTACAGATAGGATATGGAACATGGGGAATCCAGGATAGATGATCCCTTTAGGATCAGTAGTGAGAGTGGAGGGTGGAGGGAAGGTGGAATAGAAAGGGGGGACCAATCACAAGGGTCTACATATAACCTCCTCTCTGGGTTACAGACAACAGGCAAGTGGGTGAAGGGAGACATCAGACAGTGTATGATATGACAAAATAATAATAATTTATAAATTATCAAGGGTTCATGAGGGAGTGAGGAGGGGAGGGAAAAAATGAGGAGCTAATACCAAGGGCTCAAGTAGAAAGCAAATGTTTTGAGAATGATGATGGCAACAAATGTATAAATGTGCCTGGCACACAATGGATGGATGGATGGATGGATTGTGCTAAGAGTTGTATGAGCCCCCAATAAAATGCTTTTAAAAACCCAACAATTTAATAGGCATGAAAGATGAAGTATCCCTCCCAAAAAAACAGTTCCTGTCTTGGAATGCATGGAGATCATAATTGTTACTTAGAAAGTTAAAATCATAAAGGTTTCAGAAGAGCACTTAAAAGATGTCCTTTTAATATATCAGCATTGATTTCTTAAATACTTTAAAACTTTAAATATTAGATAAAATTGGGCTTCATTAAAATGAAGAACTTGGAGGTTTTAAGATTTTTTTTTTTTAACTAAAAGGTATACTTCGAAGAGGCTGCAACTACAGTGTGGGGAAGAAATAGTTGCCATATTTGTATGTAGCAAGGAACTCCCTCAGAATACAAAAAAGAATTCAATAGAACAGTAAAACAAATGCAAAATTTTCAAATGTATTCAAAGATGTGAACAGGGAAGGAAAAATGAAGTTACCAGCATAACTAGAAAGCATAAGAAAAGATGCTCAACATGATTCATCGTCAGTGAAAGGTAAATTCAGCTGTAGTGCGGTGCCATTACACGCACCCTAAAATGACTAGCATGACAATGCTGGCACTAGCATCTGTTGGTGAGGCCGTGAGGTACGTGAACTTTCATGCATTACTGGTGGCACGTGAATGCCTGAAAAAACCCGTGGAGAGCAGTGGGGCAGAACCTTCTAAAGCAAAACATCCATGATACCCTTGACCCCAAAGTGCTACCTCTGAAGAAATGAGTGTGCATATTTACCTAATAATGCAGAACAATGTTTTTAATAGTTTTATTTATAATGTATAAAATCCGAAAGCACTCTAACTTTCCATCCACAGAAGAATGACTAGCAAGTAAATGTTGATATATTCATAAATGGAATATTATGTTATAATCTTAAATAAGAAGTGATGGACAAGTACAACTATACGCAGCAACGTGGGTTATTGATTAATATAGACTTTGAAAAGCCTCACCAAAAATTGTTCTGTCGGGCTGAGCCCCGGTGGCGTAGTGGTTGTGCGCGGGACTGCGGCCCACTGGGACGGAGGTTCAATTCCAGCAGTGGGGCTGGGCCTCCTACTCCCACCACCAGAGAGCAGTGATGCCCCCCCCAAAAAAAATTTGTTCTGTCAAATTTCACTCATTTGAAAGTGAAGAAAATGAAAATATCCCATGATACAAATTTAGAACCATCATCTTGGGAGTAGTGCCGGCTCCAAGAAGCACTGGAGAGCCTATTGTGTGCAGGAAAAATTCTCTATCTTGATCTGGTGGTGGATATATGGATCTGTACATCTGTAAATAATTCATTGAGCTATTAAGATCCATGCATTTGATCATCGTTCTTCGATGTATCAACAAAAAGCAGGTGACTGAACTGTGAGAGACCATTTAGAAAGACCACAGCTGTAAGTTTCTGAATGCATTGTATTAAAAGATATAAACAGTTGAACCCTCATCTCCCTCTCTTTCAGTTTGACTGCATCACTTTTTATTGAAAAGAGAGCAGCTAGTGAAAAAGGATGGTAGAAGTTCTCCTATGAAATTTCTGAGTGAATTTGAATAGTACCCTATCATTGTGTCTTGTATAGCTGTGTGAGAAACTTCAAAATCTAGGGTATTCCTGGTGTCTGAAGCATTAGAATGCTGTTTTAGCATCTGGGGAGTTAGTATTGATTCACAGAGACCACATCCTACTCCCCAGATAAGCCTAGTTCTAGTACTTGCATCCTTCCAACAAACCATACCTACTGTCAAAAACCCAAACTTCCTGTCAGAGAGTCAATACTGACTCATCGTGACTGGATAGGACAGAGTAGAATTCCCCCTGTGAGTTTCTGAGACTGTAAGAGTTTACCCAAGTAGAGGTGTGGCTGATGGTTTCAAACTGTTGACCTTCAGAATCACAGCCCAATGTGTAACCACCTTTCTGGAGCTGGTGCATTTCCTCCCAACTCAAAGACAAAGACAGAGGCTTTGGCCGTCTTTCTCTCTGAATGGTTACCTTGGTGTTTTCATCTCATTCCATCCAAACTGACCTTCCCTCCAGGGTGCCATATCATCGGAAAATACTTCTTTCTAGAGTCAAGCCCTTGAAACTGCTGATTTCAATAAGAAAACCTTTTTATCTAAATTGCTCCTGAGGATCCAATCTAAACTGCATTTGCAATAATGACAGGGCATTTGTGCCATTGAGTTTGACATACTCATTTCGATAAGGCAGTCATTCACATTTCCAATGTCCAGTCTTCATTTATTAAACAAGACTCAGAGCTTCTACCATGTACTAGACTCTGTGTTAAACCCTAGGGTGAACACACTCAAGGAACTCAGAGTTTTGTAGCAGCTAGAAGTATATAAACTTGTTAGTTCCAGTGACTTCCTACTCAGTTCCTACTGCACATCACTTAGAATTTATCATTTATTGTGTTCTTTCTGTTCCCTCCCTTAATCTAATCTTCAATATATATCCATGGAACAGCCCAAACAAAAATCTTCAGCCATCTATTAATTCTTGCCCTCTCGTCCATTCTAGATGTATTTATCCATTAAGCATCAATTCTTTGACCAAATTCTCTCTCATCTGCTGCACATTTTTTTCCATCCCCATTGTCACAGCCTAAACTCAGTATCCTACTTCCTTTCTTTGAGATAATGTACAAACAAATCTCTATGTCTCTAAATTTCACCCTGTGATGGTTAGCGACACTCATGGGTTAGGTATGGAGCTCACCCTATCAATTTTATCTCAGTCTGATGACATTTCTCGGTGTCATAGCCTTTTTTGTATAAGAAAGAAAGACTAAGCCAAGTCTAACTTCTTTTTGCTTTCTGAGTCTTGCCTTCTGCTGTGTCACCTGCTGATTCTGTTGGCAGACTACCGAGAATGGAGTCATTTGGCTGACTATGGACATCTGCATCTACGTCTGTGTCCACTGCTACCTTTCCTTCAACATCCTGCTCAGCCAGCAGAAGCTTGACTTGAAACAGCCTGGACTTACCTATTGCTACAATGGGGGAAGCTATTTGAGGCTGTAAATCTTTTTGTCTCTACAACACATGACAAGCATTTGTGGTTTTATTTTTCTAGAGTACTCAACCTAACACACACCCCTACTACCCTTTCCTCTGCACTATGACCATGAACTCTTTCTCTGCCTGTCTCAGCCCCTATCTGTGAAAAGCTATTGTTCAGAAAAAGGCTCACAAGAATCTAAAGGAGATTAGCAAGTGGGCTTCAAAGAGTTCATGGCAAAATTCAAAGATCTTTTCATCTCATTTTCTAAAGTTTTCTGAATCCCCCTCATAGTGAGTTGATGCTAATGTGCTGAGCTACAGAAAAGCAAGGAGATATTTATTTTTCAAATGTAAATCTCAACAGATATGTAGTACATTCTGAAAGCCAGCTGCTTTTTAAGAGTTTGGTATAGCAGACATTGATGTTTACCTGGGATAGAACAGAAGAGACAGGAAAGGAATAGGAAGCAATAGGCTAGTGGATAGGCAGGTGTTAACTAGGGTGAAGGAGAAGGTAATATTCTACAAGAGGAAAAGGGAAGGAGAACAGGGCAGGTTATTAGGAAATTTGGTAAGTTGTTTAAATATTTGGGTACAAAAATAAGGGGTTGAGATGTTAACTTCCTCCTGATTTACAATAAAAATGCTTAATATGGCACTACTTATTTTTTTATTCCCATATCTTTCTGAGACAGAGGACTACAAAGTATATGACGAAAACAGCAGGTTTCCCCCCAGTGTTCACCCCCAACAGTCATCTAAGTGAGTTATTGGGTAAATCACCTGAAAGAAGCACACTAGCATGTATGATCCAAGAACTATAAATCATAAAATCCATACCTGGAGAAAGGAATGGTATTAGAGCATAAATTATGAACATCTAGTTTGCCGAAGCCTGAGGATGACAGTGAAAGGTCCCAACCCATTCTCAGGGTTCCCCATGAATATTAAGCCTCTGGTGAATTCCCTCTGACTGTGAACCAGAGATGGAAAAGGCCTTGTTATCAGACAGTGTACTTTGTGTGTGTGGGGGAGGGGGGCGGCGTGGAGAGAATCATTGCAGTTGTACTTAGGTCAAAATGTGAAACCTCGTCATTGATCCAATGTCTAATTGTTACACTTTTTAACAGACAGGTTCTCAATGCCACAGGCACACTGAAAGCTATCCCAGTTTGGGGAACCAGCATAGTTCTTGGCTAACAGTAGCACGTTAGCACCTCTTTGCTTTAGAGGTGCTAAAAGGGAGGGTGTATGTGGGTAAGACAAAGGAATGAGGTCACTATCTTCTCAGCTAAAGTCACCAATCAAGATTGTGATAAGAAGGGGCTAACAGTTCTCCTTGCTCTGGATTTTTATCATTGGAAGGAGAAGTCAGTACACATCAGTGAGGGATTCTTTTGTCCCCAGGTTTTCTCTGAAAAAGCCAGTAAAGCAGTTTCAGGAGGTGTCATGTGACTTAGTGAGAAAACAAACTTCTTCCCCAATCATGAGTTTGCCGTTCCAAAGTCCATACTTGCTGCCATTAAGTCAATTCTGACTCTCAATGACCCTGTAGGATAGGGTGCCACTGCCTCTGTGGGCTTCTGAGACTAAATCTTTCAGGAGTGGAAAGCCTCATCTTTCTCCCAAGAAGCAACTGGTGGTTTCAAACTACCAACCTTGAACTTAAGAGTCTATTCTCTGTACTTTTAATTTATTGGACGTCATTTTGCAAAAATTATTAAAATGCTTCAAAAGGAGAGATATCTCTTTGATAACTGCCTATATCACCATGCCTACATTTAGAACCATGCAAGCAGCTGTCCGTGGTTCTTTATCTCCATACAATAAGATAATCTAAATAGCTAACTTTAAATACATGCATAATGCAGAACTTTAAATATATTTATATATATAATGCAGAATCACACAATTCTCCTACATTTATGGTTGCTGTCTGCCTAACTTTTCTTTTTACTATCATCATGGCATCCTCAGCAAATGAAGCCTCTGGATTGTAAAAGTCAATGTATTATTCAAAGTGTTGTATGCCCTCTTTCTCAGATGGTTTCCATTCTTCGCTTAGGATGGCATTTAAGACTCTTAGACAATATTTAAATTTTAAAAATTCTTTATATATAAAATATTGTAGTGTGGGTACTGGGTGAACATTTTCAGAGCACTTTCATTTCCCATGCAACAATTTAAACATAATTGTCTTGTGACATTTGCAATCCCCTCAATGTCCTGTGCTCTTCCCTCTAGCCATCTCCATTCCCCCTCTTTCTTGCCCCTTAAGGTCCTCTGAACTTTGTATGGGGGAAAATGCTGCCTTTTGGGGTTGACTTTTCTTAGTAGTGCATTCCTCACAGATGTGATTGTTAACTCTTATAGGACTGGCTATTGTTTGACTGATCCCAAGGGTGAGTTCAGCTCCAGGTTTGAAGGACATTGAAGGGCCACTGGTCTCCATCAAACCAGTAAATATGACTTTTTATAGGTTTGAATTTTGTTCCCTACTTTCCTCCTACTCTGTCCAGGGTCCATTCCAATGATCCCAATCAGGGAGCTCAGTAGTGGTTGGTACCCTTTGGTTCTTCTGGTTTCAGGTATTGGAAGTGATTTGCATGATCCATTAGTCCTTGGAATTGTTTCCTTAATCCTTTTCTTTCCTTTCCTTTCCTTTGCTTCAGTGGGAGAAATCAAGAATTGCACCTTAGATGGCCACTCACGAGCTTTTAAGACGCCATGTGCTGCTTGTCAAAGGAGAATATATAATAATGCCTTTGTGAATTAGGTTTTGCCAATTGACCCAAATGTCCCTCAAATCTACGGTCCTAAACCCCCAACCCAGTGACTCAGTCCCTCAAGCTGAATGGTTATAGCTAAGAATTTTTCATAAGTTGGTCCTCTAGGGACTGAGCCCTGGTGGTGTAGTGGTTGAGTGCGGGACTTCGACCCACTGGCTTGGCAGTTCAAATCCAGCAGCAGCAAGGGTTGGTAGCTCCCACGACCACCAGAGGGCAGTGATGCCCCCCCAAAAAAAGGGAAAAAAAAGTTTGACCTCTATATGCTCTACTATCCAGCTATGGAGACTTTGGGAGGGGAAAGGAATTCTCATGATCTCATACTCTTGCTCTTCCTTGTATGCTGCATTTTCCCTTTCGTCTCTTCCTCTTCAGAGAGGCCTAACCATCTTTAAAAACCACCCTAAATATCCCTAGCTTTGTTGCCTTACCAACACCCTAAATTGTAATTGCATGTGCCTCTACCATGGTGCATACAATACTGCATTATAAATATTTATTTGCACATTTGTTTCCACTCTAGATTGCAAATTTCTGAACATAAGAATTTTATCCCTGCTCTTTGTTATCCTGATACTGAATTCCTTACGATGGAACCAATAGTCTAAGAGCAAACATGTATCAAGTAAGTACCCATTGCACCCCAAAGTAAATTCCATGGGTCATACGTTCCAGAACTCCAAACTGCCATTGTAATAAAAATATGTCCCAATAGACACAAAAAAATTATTGCATAAAACTCAAGGAAAGTCATTATGGACTTTAAAATGAAATAGTGAGCGAAGACTTCATGAAGGAGGGAAATTATTCCACACAAGCTTGAGTGACAAGATAAAGGAGAATCTGCGTGAGGTGATTCATGAAAGAGATTTCAGAGGCTGGGAAATCTCAGTTTGCATTACCAGGATTCCACTTTATCATCCACCTTCTGTCTACCAACATTTCATTTTAAATGGCTCAGCCCAGTAGTTTTTGAGACTTTAAAAAATATGTCTTGTGCATTTGGCATCCGGTGATTATCAAAAGAAAACAGGTGTGTGTGTGTGTGTGTGTGTGTGTGTGTGTGTGTGTGTGTGAAAGAACTGGTTAGTGACTCACCCACGTATGGGAGAAGATTCAGCCTTCAACTCTGAACTCTGTCAGAGTGAACCCCGATGGGCTGCGCACAGAGTGCTTGTTTAGGGTCATCACACTGGGGGTGTGGGTACAGAAGGGAAGGAAGAGGAGTGAACTGAGAAATCTCTCCTGCCAGAGGATAAGATCTGGCACTTTGTGGTGACTAGGTATCTAAAGCAACGATTTCTCCCTGGTGTTACATACAAATGTGTTTTGAATGCTTCCATGTGTCTTGGTAGGCATTCATCTAACCAACTTCCAAGGCACTTTCACCCCCAACACCTATTTTGGTTCAAGCAAACCCAAATGACCTTTGAGAAAGCTGCTGTGGGCGATGCAGAGAAAAGAGACTTCGCGGTGTGGGTCACACTTGTACACATCCGCTCACTCGCTCACTCATGAGGCTTAAACTCTGGCTAATAGAAACGCCACCCTGACCTGTGAAACACCACGGCAGGGTTATTAATCACAGCACTAATATCCCAACCCCCTGAACACCAACTGATAACAATTTTTGGTTTTGTTTTTTCCTATTATTAGACAAAAATGCCGGTATCTGTTTCTTCTGCTTTCTTAACAGTGATTTTTAGGAATAGCAGTACAAGTTCCTATGATTCTAAAACCCAGATGGGGAGTCATGGGTCTCCTTAGAGGGTAAACTTCCGAATGCCCTGTCACTCCCTCCATTGTTATTCCTAGGGCTTAGATTGTAACCCATCCAGGAAAAAACAAAACCAAACTCACTGCCATCAAGTCCCTGCTGACTCATAAGGAACCCCTGTGGGTTTCCCACCCCGTAAGTTGAGGGCAGCAGAAAGGCCAAGTCTTTTTCCCATGGAAACTCTGGTGTTTTTGAACTGACAACCCGGAGGCTTGCAGCCCAACAACACATAACCACTACACCAGCAAGGCTCCTTAATCCATGATAAGTATTCATTTAAATATGTTAGCTAAATACTAAAATCTGATGTATGTCTATAAAGAATATTCCTAGCCCCCCCCAAATACATAGGAAATATGAAAATAAAGAAATGAAATAATTTCTTGCAAATGTATATTATACATTTCTTGCAAATTGTGTATTATACAATATCCAAATTAAAAATAGTAAGTGCATCAAATAAAAGTTTTTTATGTTCATTAAAAAATCCATTTATCAACAAGATATTACCATGAACCTATACTCCTCACCGTATCAAACTATGTACAGCAAAAACTTCCAGAATTCCTAGGAAGTGACAAATTCAGAAGAAACAGCTTTCAGTATATTGCTCTCAAAAGCAAGCAATAGAATTCTTTCCTAACAGTCCATCTGCTTTCATCTTCTCTCACGGAAGTTCATTTAGCTGCCAGGAAGAGCTTTGAAAAACCAAAACCAGTTCCTGTCATTTTCCTGCTCCAACCGTTCAATGACTTCTCATTACAGTCAAAAGAAGATTCAGATTCATTACCAAGACCCACAAGCTTTTGTATGTAACAGAGCTCACCTGCGTCATTGACCTCATCATCTCCTTATTTTTTATGGATTATGTCCACTTTTCAAAAAACAGCAGTCTGTTTTATAACTGCTTTTCATTTATTTCATATACTCATGTGTCATTGGGATTTTCTGGACATCTTATTCTTTGCTTTCTCCTTTTTATACTCTATTTTCATTTCTTGTAATGAGGATTAAGATTTTATCATGGTTTCCTTCTGTCATTTATATCTCTTCTTTGTTCCTTTTATAAGGCTAATTTGGTGGGAATTTTTTTTGGGGGGGTGGGGGCATCACTGTCCTCTGGTGGTTGTGGGAGCTAACCAGTACTGCTCCTGAGAGCCGCCGCTGGATTTTGAACCGCCAAGCCGGCACCGCAGTCCTGCACTCAACCACTTATGCCACCGGGGCTCAGCCCTGCTGGGAAACTTTTAATCTTGGATGAAAATTTAGCTGAGCATAGGATTTTAAGATGATAGATAGAAGCTGAGCCCTGGTGGCGTAAGTGGTTGAGTGTAGGACTGCAGCCTGCGGGCTTGGCGGTTCAAATCCAGCGGCGGCTCTCAGGAGCAGCACTGGGTAGCACCCATGACCACCAGAGGCAGTGATGCCCCCCAAACCCAAAAGAAAAAAAAAAGATGATAGATATTTTACTGCACTTCTTTAAAGCAATTATTATATTCTCTTCTTATTACTGTTTCAAAGTTGATTTTCAGTCTCTCATTTCTTTGTGTTATTTTATCACTTCTCTAATTTTAAGGTTGTTTATTTCTGTAGTTTATGTTTTTTTTCTTTTTATAGATCATGCTTGGGACCTATATTTCTATCATCTAAGGATGTGTGGCAGTGACCATATTTAACTCTTATTTACAGTTCAGTTAGTTTCTGTTGATTTTCAGTTCTATGATTTTTCTTAATTTTTAGTAAGTTTGTTTATTCACTTAAAGTTTTGTTGGTTGTATTTTGTCTAGAATATCTATGTAGCTTTTGGTGAAACAGTTTTAATGAGTCTTAGCCTCATTTAAACAAAAATGAGGTTAAGACTAAATTATGGCCTATTCAGACATGAACAATAAGAAAGCATGACAGATTAAAATGTATCCAAATCACCCCTTACAGAGCAGGCTTACTGCCCGGACAGACCGGTGGTGCTCCAAACACCATGATCCTTGCCCTTCGAGTTTGGAATAGAACTCACGCCCATGTAAGAATAATCAGTCAGGCTGAGCCCTGGTGGCGTAGTGGTTGTGCGCAGGACTGCGGCTCACTGGGACGGAGGTTCAATTCCAGCAGTGGGGCTGGGCCTCCTACTCCCACCACCGGTGAGCAGTGATGCCCCCCCCCCCAAAAAAAAAGAATAATCAGTCATTAGGATTTTTTTTATGGCATTCCTTTTTGTTTGTTTGTATGTTTTAATGAACATCACTGTCCCCTGGTGGGAGTAGGAGGCCCAGCCTTGCTCCTGGAGAGCTGCTGCTTGATAAGAACCACCAACCCTGTGGGCCGCAGTCCCGCACTCAACCACTATGCCACCGGGGCTTAGCCCAAGGTTTTTTTAAAGGTCGCATTTACCCAAGGACAAAGTACAGCTTTTAAAAAAACTTAAATGGAATTTAAGACATATGTCATTCCATAATAGTTCAAGCACATCAAAACTATGATCTGTTCTGTAAGCCTGTATCTACTTCACAATAAAATTTGAAAAAAAAAAGAATACTTGAAAATACTACTTTAAAGTACTCACCAAAAAAAATAGTTGAGTTATATTTATTTATTTCTTAAAAATAAAGATTGAAAATAAAATAAGTATTTGAATTGAGAAGTTAAAAAGTGAATAACCAGGGGCTGAGCCCCGGTGGCATAAGTGGTTGAGTGCAGGACTGTGGCCCGCTGGTTTGGCAGTTCAAGCCAGTGGCAGCTCTCAGGTGTAGCACTGGGTAGCGCCCACAACCCCCAGAGGGCAGTGATGCCCCACCCCCAAAAATGAATAACCAAAATAACTCAAGGAATGGCACCAGATTGATACATCGTCCATAACCATAACAAATGTTAGTTTGGATATAGATCCAAACTTTTAACCCACCCATGGGTATGTAAACTGATATGACTATGTGGGAGAAAACTTGACATTATGTAATTTAGTCAAAGATGTATGTATATATTCAGTGATTCAGCAATTCCAATCCTAGGTGTGCACCTAGAGAAATTGGTGTACCTGGACCCACAGGGACACACATAAGAATGGTCAGCGCAATTGCTTAAAATAGCAAAACATGGCTGAGCCCTGGTGGCCTAGTTGTTGTGTGTGAAACTGTGGCCCACAGGGTTGACAGTTCAAATCCAGCAGCAGCTCTCCAGGACAAGGCTGGGCTTCCTACTCCCACCAGGGTAGTGATGCCACCAAAAAAAAAAAAGCAAACCTATTGGAAATAATACAATTGTGCTCACCATCTTTAGAATGATTAAGTTGTAACATATTCACACCACAGATTATAGAATAGCTTTAAAATCCATGTTATTATGCTTTAACTATCATTGCATGAGCAACAATAAGTGCTATACTAATAAATAATAAATTACATGCTATGCATATACATCATGTGAGCAACAGTGGGCTCAAACATAGCAATTGTGAGGCTGGTGCAGGATAAGGCAGTGTTTCAATCTGTTGTTCGTAGAGTTACTGTGAGTTGGAAATGAGCTGACGACACCTAATCCCATACCAAAATAGATGAAGCTCAGCAATTGTCAACACGGTTGGCTTTAAAGAAAGCAAATTGTTGAAGAATATAGTGTACTCTCAGTGTCTATGAAGTTCAGAAATGTGCAGGTCTATAGGTACTAGATTGTTTAGAAATATGAATATACATAGTGAAACTATAACCAAAAACGGAAAGAAATGATAGCTACAGCATTTCAATGAGTGATCACTCTAGGTGGAGGGAAGGACTGGTGATATTGCTGAGTTAGGTGTTGAGCGGCTAACGCCAAGCTCAGCAATTCAACCTGCTCGCTGCTCTCTGGGAGAAAGGGGAGGCTATCTGCTTTCATAAAGCTATGTAGCCTTAATCGGTATCAGAAGTTCAAAAACAAGCAATCAAATGAATGTGAAGGAGCGTAGACAAAGTGGAGGCCCCCAAACCACCTGTAACATAATTGGACAGTCCCTCACAGAAGGATCACACGGAAGGGATGATACATCTAGCTAGTAGTATAGCGCTGATGAAACACATAACTCTCCTCAGTTCTTTAGTATTTCCTTCCCTTACCATTTTGATCTCTGTTTTGCCTCATTACTCTTGTTAGACCTGCATATGTTCATTTGGGTCATTAAGATAATTCAATGCATAAAAGCCAAGATAGATAATCCTTCAGAAACAGTAACAGGAGTAATGATTCCCTGAAGGTATGGAAAGGTGAGGGGGGTGGGAATGGGAGGACTGATAGCAATGATGACTGTGCAACTCCACTTGAGGGGAACGAATAACAGAATTACAGGTGAATGGATACATTGGATGGCGTAAGATATGGCAAAGATAAATAGACAAATAATACAGAAGAGTTTCTGGAGAGTAGGGTAAGGGAGGGAGGGGATAAAAGGGAGCTGGGGATAGAGAATTCCAGAGGAAAGAAATGTTTTGAAACTGATGGTGGTAGCAATTGTAAAATTATATTTGATCTAACTGTATTACGGATTGTTATAACATCTGTAAGAACTCCTAGTAAAATGATTAATAAAAATTCAATAAAATAGCAAAAAAAGAGAAAAATATATGTAACCTTAGAAATACTTGTATTAGGATTCTTGAGAGAAATAAAATCAGGACACTTATGATTATATATATGAGGATAGATATATACAGCATGAAGGAATATAACAGCTAATTATCCACAGAGCAGTATAGAGGATTCAGTTCAACTCACTTCCATAGCACAGTTAATATACTGGAAGTCCTTCAATTCATGAAGGCTGCTGGGTCCAAGGTCAAGAAAACAGACAGCTGAGTCTTCCCCTAGGCAATGCAGCCAGTCTGGCCAAAGGCAGCAAACAGGTTCTGCCAGCCTCAAGTTCAAGTGATGTATACACCAGGAGCATGGTGAAGCAGCTCTCAAAGGAACCTCAAGCTCTAGCGACATGATCCATGGATTGGCTGTTCCACAGGTAGTATAGCTCACAAGTTGAGGCAGACAACTAGCTAAAGCAGCCACATGCTGGTCCAATCACAAGAGAGCAAGTGAGAGAGGGGCGGATCTTGCCAAGCCATTTATCTCTTTGCCCTCCAATCCCACATGCTCCTATTGGCCAGGCTGACACAATAAACCTACCTATCACAACACTATATCGTATTGCTCTGAGTCAGAATTGTGTCAGTGGTGGCAGTGGGATTTAGGATTTTTCTGAGTTGAGGGAGATTTAAATAGGAGTCTTCAAAGCTACTGGTGATATCTGGCTAAATTCAATAGTTGCTTTCAAAAGTCAGAATTCTCTGATGTTTTGTGCTAGTACTGACTACCTATACCAAGGTTTCATATGAATGTCCTAGGAACAAGTATTCAAATATAAGCCTACTAGGGACTGAGCCATGGTTGCGTAGTGGTTGAGTGCAGGACTATGGCCCACTGGGTTGGCAGTTCCAATCCAGCAGCAGCTCTCCAGGAGCAAGGCTGGGCCTCCTACTCCCACCAGAGGGCAGTGATGCCAAAAACAAAACAAAACAAATATAAGACTACTAGGACCACTGGGAACTACATCATCATAGAAGCCATTTTTCTAGGGGATTTTGCAATTAAGGTTTATGACTAGCCCTAACTAGAGAAAACCATGGTGTACACCATTCATCCACACTATATTACAACTCAAACATTAATGAGAATACATTAATTAAGATAAGAAAAGATAGCTTTTTGTTTTCATACTGTACCCATTTGTTCCATTTAAGTTTTCACTATCAGCAGGACTGATATTCAGAGAGTAATGTATCAATATCGCTGACTCATATTTTGCCCATCTTTTCTGTTTAGTTGGTACTGACATTGTCTTACGAAAGACTGAAATATAGGTACTAGTGCATGGAGACAATTGTGTGACCGACCGCTGAGCAGCAAGCTCTCTGAACTTGACTACTTGTGTTCTTAGTGTCCAGGGTCAGCCAAGGGAAAGACCTTGAGAAATCTATGCACTTTTAATAATATAGTATTGAGATATGTGCTGAAATCATTCACTTAGTGATGAGAGGGACACAGCTTATCCCAGGGAAAATTGATACTAACCATCAATACAAATGTATACCTTAGAATAAAAAGAGAATTTTTAAGGGCTGAAAAAAATAGGGATGTCTAATTCTTCAAAAAATCATATATGAATAGGAAAATTCAGATTGACTTCATACTTACCCAGTATCTTTGGAGCAATGTCTACGTGTAACTGAGGGAAAGAAGTAGTATCATATTTTTGAACCACCTGACCATAAAATGCACCCAGTATTTATAGAAGGAAAACCAGAAAAAAAAATACTCTGAGCAAATAGTACCAGTATACTAAAACATTTATTAAAATAAAGCAAAATATGGTAATATTTAATAGTGTAAACTCAACAATGTTATTAAGAACCATCATCCCTTTCATTGACAAATGAGGTGTGTTGTGCTGTGCTGTGCTGTGCTGATCATGAGACCTGATTGAC
This sequence comes from Nesogale talazaci, assembly GCA_004026705.1. NCBI lineage: Eukaryota > Metazoa > Chordata > Mammalia > Afrosoricida > Tenrecidae > Nesogale > Nesogale talazaci. The sequence goes on from PVJH01016402.1 coordinate 44,900, forward strand.
ACTGCGACTCCAGGAGGCGGGACTTCCCCTGAACACACAGCAATCCCCAGCCTGCAAACAGCAGCCGACAGTAAGAGGGTACATGGGATCATAAACAAATGTTCTGGGTTACCACACCTTCAGACCATAAGATGCACCCTTGCTTTTCCCCCATTTTGGGGGGGAAAACATGTGTCTTGTGGCCTGAAAAATATGGTTATTCAAGAGTTTTTTACACAGTTTTTATATTTGTTAAGGCACCAGACATTTTCAAGGATGAAAGTTCTCATTCGTTACAAAACCACTGAAATCTTCAAATTTCAAAATTCAGACCTACAGAAGCAGTGGTAGAAGAAGTATTGGTGGGCATTAAATCCATTTGTACATAAAACTAAAGAAATGTGAGAACTGCAATTATAGAACAAAAGAAAAATGTGAAAATAATATAACCGACAATATTTGAGAACTTGGTCATAAGTAATTTAGGAATATTAGTTTCCCTTTTATTAACACTGAGTCAATAGATAACTGTCTCTACCTAAAATACATAGCTTTAAAAAATGCAAAACCTATCCCACTTCTTAATGTTTTTTCATTAACTTGAATGAGATTTCTTTAAGGGGCGAAATATTTCCTTAGAAAAGAACACTTTAAAAAAATTGGATATTTTTAAAGGGACCAATACCAACTTTGAAATTTCCCTTTGTCCAAAAACCAAAAAAACAAACAAAACAAAAACCCAACTAAACAAACCCACGGTCATCAATTCTGACAGCAACCCTATACAGGGTTTTGAGACTATAAATCTTTATAGGAACACACAGTCTCCTTTTTTCCTAACATAGGGCAGGTGGGTTTGGACAGCTTATTTTGAGATGAGCAACCCCGTGCTGAACTCACAGTGCCACCAGGACTTTTTCTCCTTTGGTCTAAGTTTGATGAGGACTTTTTTGGTCTCTTATTGTAAGCTATTGGAAAACATTGTGTCATGAATAGTAAACTAAAATATTGAATTCTAAAGCCTCAGCTGCTCTAAAAAGAACCAAAAGAAGCCAACCTTAAAGCGTTGTTGGAGCCCTGGTGCCATAATTGGTTTTGCAGTGGATTGCTACCCACAAGGTCATCAGTTCAAACCCACCAACAACTCCACAGGAGAATGATGCGGCTTTCTGCTTTTTGAAAGATTTCCAGCCTTGGAATCCCTGGAGAGCAGTTCTACTCTGCCCTCTAAGAGTGTTTTGAATTGGAATCAGGTGCACGTAGTGGATTTGAGTTTACGCATAGTGCCAGTATAAGATGGAGTTAACTCAAGGGCACTGGGTATATCTGCTGAGTTTCCCAGACACCATATGGTTTGCTGTCTTTGTTGATATGACAGTTAAAATGGGCTGTTTTTTAAAATCAGCGGGGTGAAATTGTTCATAGCAGACAAGCACAGTGTCCATAGTTTAAGACAGATAGGTTTGTTTCTAGGGTATTTCTTTTTAGGGGGGGGCAGGCGAGCGGGCTTCCTTTATAAAAACAAAACAAATTTTTAAAAGCCTTTTTAATAGCAATTAATTTAGTGGGAATATGATTAGCTAAGTAGAAGTATAAAACACAGGTCTATTTAGATACCAAACAAGAGTTGAAGATCCTCTTTATTACTATTTTCTACAGTGTTCTGAATTAACACAGAAACCCAATAACTATAGTTTCTAAAATGAAGTACACCAAGCATGAGAAAAGGTGTGTTGGATTTGTTTGTGTTTCTGTCAAGTCAGAGCATCTAGAAACAAACTGCTCTTTGCGTTCTGGTGAACTCTTTCAGTGCCGAAGGGCTGGAGGAGGTTACAAGAGGAAGCCAGGCTTTCCCCTTCAAAGAGCTGTGGCCTGCTTAGACACTTGCAGCTCAGAGCAAGAGATGGAGCTTGTGGTTTTAGGACCAGTGTCCTGGGAAGGCTGAGGGCAAGGGCAGGAAAGGGTAGCGAAGGTATCCTTAGCTGGCTCTCTAGGCACTGGTTTGCAGGAGGAGGGACAGAAGCGTACATCTGGACTTGGGACCATCGTGGACAGTGGCCCAGAGCCATCAGAGAGTAAGGTGGGTTAGGAGACAAGCAGTTGATGTAAGTTCCTGGGAGGGAAGCATTGAGGATCCCCTAGAAGTTTGTTAGGAAAAGTAAAAAGATTCCCTTGACAACAATGAGAACTTGTACCCGAACTGGCACGCAGTCAGGAATTGCTACAGGTTCTTGAGCAGTGGAGCAGTGAGAGAGAAATGATGTTTCTAAAGATTGATCTGAAGGGGTTAGAAAGCACCCCTTGCAATCTTTTTCCCACACAGGAAAAAACAAGCAAACAAGCAAACACACCAGGATTACATTTGTACACTTATTCTTCATTCACCCTAAAAAGATGCTCTTTCTCCATCAACGAAAACCACCTTTAAAAGCCTACCTTTTGCCAGAATTAAAGTTCTAGCCTTCCTCACATCAGAAAAACTAGGTAATAATCCTCCTTATTTACAGGAAAAGATACAAGGACTTTGCAAAAAATAAGTGATCTCCCCAAGATCACATCTTGAGAGTCAACTTGATTCCATGGTATCCATTTATGCCTTTCTAGCAAAGTGAACTACAGGCACTTTGCTTCTAGGCCAGGGGTCAGCAAAAGTTTTCTGCAATGAACTGGAGAAATCTAAGGTATGAGACACATACGGACAATATTTATAGTTTAGGATCTGTGCCATCCAGCCTCTGCACAGCTACTTAGCCTTGACATTGTAGCAGAAAAGAATAGCCACAAACAAGACATAAATTAGTGAGAATGACTGTGTCCCTATTCATTTTTATAAATAGGCACTGAAATTTGAATTTCATGCAACTTTTATGTGTCACCAAGTATTATTTTTTTAACCATTCTAAAATGTAAAAAACCGTTCTTGATCGTGAGTTGTGTATAAACAAGTAGCAGGCCAGAGTTTGTCAAGCAGTAAGCTAATTAAGCCAAGATTAAATGCCTTTTTCCTTATTAAAGAAAGTTGGCTTTATGTAGCAAAAACCCTGTTTTCCTTTTTGGTTTTTGTTTTGTTTTGCTTTGCTTTTGACATCAGGATCTTTTTAACCAAACTCATTGCCACCAAGTCAAGGTCAACTCAGAGTGGACCCAGAGGGCAGGGTAGAACTGCCTCTGTGAGTTCCTGGGTCTGCAATTCTTCACAAGAGTAGAAAACCCTGTCTTTCTCCCATGGAACAGCTCGTGGTTTTGAACCGCCGATCTTGCAGTTAGCCGCCCAACCCATGTCCATGACCCCGCCAGAGCTCTTTCATCTCCCCTCCTAATGTCTTGCAAAGGACTAGAGAATTACAAAGGAAAAGCTAGCTAAGGGCAATTCATAACAGTCATAGGAAAAGCAAGTATATGTGGCCCTGTAACAAAGGTCAGTCGTGTTATTTTTGAGCCTATTTCTATTACAGTCTAGGAAGGATATTCTAAAAAAAATTCATTTTAAGTTTGGGACAGCAAAAGCACAAGACAGTTTTCATGCTGTTAATATATTGTAGGCACTCTAAATATTATAGAAGTTGGTGTTCAGAGTCTATTACAGAAGAGTCTCTGGGTTTAGCTCAATATTAGTTTGCCATTAATTCTTTGAGAATGTAAAATATGTAAAAAACTCACTTCATTTATTCATTCCTTTAATCAATAAATATTACACATCTACTCTTGTTAGACTGTGATTAGGCATTGGATGTTGAAATCTCAAATCAGATTGCTAGCCTCAAGAATCCCATAGTTTTGGGGAGAAGACAAACGTAGAAGTGTCAATATTGCAGAATATAGCCTTACTACCATGGAATAGATATGTAAGAATATGAATCAGAGAGCTTTGACTGGCTGAACCTTTGGGAGTAAGGGCGTGAGAGGACCCTCTCAAGAAATACTTTTAAACGAGGTAAGACTTAAAGTCTAGAAGGATACTTAAACCCATGATGCCACCATCTTAAACCATTCATGCCACCATGAATGGGAACAAAATTGCATAAGAGAAAGAGGCAAGAAAGGACTGAGGAAATGGATTATCTTTTAAATCCTTGATTTGATATTATGGAATTTTACGATATTTGAGAAATTTAAGTCCTAGACAATCATCACAGAAAACATATACATAACCCTCCACCACACACACACACACACACACACACACACACATCCTGCCTTTAATGCATTTTACCTTCTTTTCCTTTTTTTCACATAAGAACCAAACAATGGATTATAAATAAAATCCAGGACAAAATTTAAAAGTAAAGAATTGAGATTTCTCCCTTCAATCTGGTAGGAAAAGAATCTAATTATACATGTGACTTTAAAAAACATGAATTTAAGATTCATAAATCTAAATATTGTTAAAAAGTAGAACCCATTCTTACCTGCAGGACTTTTCTAATTCTTTTTAGGTTGTGTATCAAGAGCAGGTTTTTCTCTTTGGAAACTCGACCTAGCTGTTCATCCAATTGTATTAGCAAGTTTTGAAGAAGAATTGTTGCCATGGTTTCATTGTTAGAAGCCGCCTCCCTATTAAAACAAAAGTGTTATCACACAACAGGAAACAACTTGGTAAAAGTTGTCTCCCCAGCTTTCCATCACACTGATATTAACGTGATAAATGTAGTCCATAGCGATAAGCATGAAGAGATTTGAAAAACAAATTATGCAAGGTGGAGAGAGCTATGAAGAAACCTTGTGAATGATCCTGCAAACGACAGTTTGAGCATCCAGTCTCTGAAAGAAAACCTATCTCACCTAAATGGTAAAAGCAAAAGAACAGACACATGACAAATTTCAAACAATACAGGCGGTATTTTTATTTTTTTCACTTGCTGAGATAATTTCTTAACTGTGCCTGGGAAGGAATGAAGGATCAAAAATAGGGAGGGAGGAAGAGAGGATGAAAGGAGAAGAGAAAGAAAGGGGGAGGGAAGCAGAGGCAGATGGTTTATAAATAATAATAATAAAGCAAATAATAAATAATAAAGCCTCCTATATATCTTGGAAAACTTCTTCCTAGTGTTTAAGAACACACAAACCTTCCTTTGAAAAAACATAAAGGAGAGTCAAGATTGTGACACTGCAATACTAACTTATCAAATCCTTTAAGATATCAAGTTAATTGGCTACTTTTAATACTTAGATGTTATCATCAGATATTTAAAATACTAAGATGCTATCATCAAGTTCTCCTTAAGTAAGTATGTTCATATTATATGTTAAAAGAAAAAATAACTGATTATGGTAGCATTAGAAAAGAATGTGTAAACATATAAGAAGCCAGTGTGTAATATGTGAATTTTCTCAGTAAATATTTTAAAATATTTATTAACCATTTAAAACAGTTTCTATGATTAAAAAATAGTTTCTCATAATTTATCTTTTTTTAATTGAAGGGATTACTGGATAAGAGAAAATATGTACATTATGAAGACACGGTGTTCCTAAAATAGGGCTGAGGGCTCTGTTTGCCAGATACAGGACAGTCTAGAAATGACTTTTTGTTGAAATTCCACCATTTAGCCCGGACATTAATGTTACCTGGATGCTTCAGGGCTGGCAGTGAAGGATGTGTCATATTCTTTAATCTATTAGAAATACATGGTGGACTTCTTGTCTCCCACTCTCGTGGCATCTATCCTTCTCTATTGAATTCAGTATAAAACATTCACTGCCATTGACTTGATTCCAACTTGCAGTGACCACATAGTAGAGAGAAAAACAGCCCCTGGAGGTTTCTGAGGCTGTAAATCATCCGTGGAACAGAAAGCCTCTCTCTCTCTC
>PVJH01016403.1:0-50667 GCA_004026705.1 Nesogale talazaci
TGTCTTCTCCTCCCTTCCGAGGGGACCCGATTTGGGTAGATGGAAGGAGAGGACCCCAGGGTCCTTTTTGGGTTTGCGCCTGTCTGCTTGCCACACCGTATTACAATCGCAGCCGGAGACGAGCATGCCTTTCTTAAAAGCTTCCCACCATCCGGAAGCTGAGGAGGCCTCTCTGGTGCTGTCGTGGGCTGGTCAGGCTCTGGCACTGGAGCCATGCTGACCCACGGGGGACTCAGAGTCACCCAGCACCCACCCTTGTGCCTTGCAAGTAGGGGTTTCAGAACGCAGCGCTGGGCCCCACAGTGCTGTCCAGGCTGATTTGGGGCCATAAACTACCAGGTCTTTACCATCTGTCTGTCCTTTATCTTCTCCCACTCTTAGAAAAATTTTAAAAGTTGAGTGCTTTTTAAAACTATCCTTTCCCATATAGATACGGAAACCTTGGACAATGTTAGCTTCACCTTGTTGTACAACCATCAACCTTAACACTTCCAAAGTTGTCGACTGCCTGTCACAGAAACTCAGTCCTCTCCCCTCTCCTCCTGGGCAGTCCCGATGAATGGCGTTGGTCTCTACACACCTGCCTGATACTATGTATTCCACACCCGTGTAATCATATACTACTTAGCCTTTGTGCTGATTTGACTTATTTCATTCAACTTTGTGTTCTTGAGGTTCATGCCCTAGGAGTAACAGCGTGCCATTTCTGCCTGGGGTGGAACAATGACCCACTTCAGGGCTCCATTGAATTTTTGTTTACTCATCCATCAGTGGAGGAACATGCAGCTCTATCTTCCTTTTAAGAAGTATCAAACTGGGCTGAGCCCCCGGTGGCGTAGCGGTTGTGTGCGTGGGACGGAGGTTCAATTCCAGCAGTGGGGCTGGGCCTCCTACTCCCACCACCGGAGAGCAGTGATGCCCCCCACTCCCCCCAAAAAAGAAGTATCAAACCAAAAAAAAAAAAAAAAAAAGAAGTATCAAGAGGCCAAGATCTTTCCAAGAGCAACAGTGTTTCCACTAGAACGTTAAAAAGTAACATTGTTTCCACTGCTCTAATTTGTAAGGTAATTACAAAACTCTTGTAAATGACACAGGTTTCCCCTTTAAGATCCTTTCTAAATCAGTTGCATTTTAAACAAGGAATCAAGGGAGAGAAAGACGTGAAGTACAGAATGACCCAAGTGCTTCTCTCAGTGCAGGTCCTGCAATCAATGTAGAAGGTCATGCCCAGGCGAGGTGGATGACACTGTGAGAGCGAGACGCATGCTAAGGACAGGTTCGCTGCACAGGGCAGTTTTTGCCTGCAGGCAAAGGTGGGACGGTGAGGGAAAAGGGGGTGTGGAAACCGGAAACCCTGAGGGGAGTGGGCTAAGAGATGACCTAGGATCAGGGTGGGGGACAGAAACAAATGTGTGAGAAGTGCTGAACAGAATGCTGAGGCGCTGCTCGGTAAACTGCCATCCAGTTCTCTCTCTCTCTCTCTCACACACACACACATTTTAGGAAAGAATAACAATAAAAATGGATAAATACAGACCCAGGAAATGGTGTTTTAGTTGTCTGTGTCCCGGTTTACTGATGAGCACAGCAGTGCTAGGGGATGGGTTGGGGGTGAAGAGTAATTAAGGCCTGATGAGGGGTGGATCCCACACCCCCTAAAGGGGAGGGTGCGTGGGCCCTACACACCTTAAGCAGGAGTTCCCCAAATGCCCACCGACTCGATGAGCAGAGGCTGTCACCTGGCACTGACCCTGTGTGCTGCCAGGAGGAAGGAGAAGATCTGGAGTTCCGCTTCCTCTCCCTTCATCTTCCTGGCCCCCCACCATCATGCCCCCTACCCCCACCCGGAAAACAAAAAGCTTTCTGTGCAGGGAGTTCTCCAGTCTTGTTCTGGTCCATCTGAGCCCTGCCTAAGTGGGGTGGCGTGGTTTCTGCTGAGCGCCAAGTCCGGGCATCACCCCTAGGAGGGCTGGCCTCCAGGCAGGGGCCTCTGAAAGGGGGGTTTTGGGGGTGAGGAGTGGGTCGGCAGAGCTGCCTGGAGCCTTGGGCCTCATTAGCATGCTGGGTAAGTTCAAGGCCAGCAGCCGGATCTGCAGCCCGGCCGGGCCTGAGTCTCAGTGTCCAGTGGCCTGATTTATGACGGAGGACTCTCGTTATTTTCCTCCCAAACGCTAGAGGCTAATTCAAAGAGGCCAGAGCCGGGCCAACCTGCTTGGGCTCTGCCAGATTCTCCGGTCCTCTCAACCATACTTCCTCGCCTCTCCCTGGCTGCCTCCCCACCCCCACCTCCCAAGTCCACTCTCTCTTGTTCCCTTCCCTTCCTTTCCTTTCTTTTCTTTTGAAACACGGTCCCTTCTTGCCAATGATCCCAGGGACCGGGGCGTGCGGGGTCGCCGAGGAGTTCCTTGGGCTCTGTCTTGCAATGCAATGGGCTGCCATCGGCCAGGTCAGCAATTCTCAGCCCCTGCCTCCCCACCCCTCCAGCCCCTCAGCTCTTCAGAAGAAAGACGGGCCTTTTTGCTACCATAAACCATTACAGTCTCACAAGGGCAATTCCACCCTGCCCCATACGTTCACTCTGAGAGGTGGCATTCTTTGCCACACGGCAACCGCATGAGTGGGTGCACCCAGGACCCTGCAGGCAACACAGGGGGATCCAAGGCGGCATCACCGGGCTTTCAGCCAGGCCAGGGGCAGTGGAGGGGGATGGGTGGTGCAGTTTCCAGTCTGACCCCTACAGTCTGTGACCACGACTTTCATCCCTAAGTGGCCAGGAGCCCCCGTGTCCTCCCTACAAACAGCAGTAACAGCTCCTGCCTCCCAAGGAAGGGGCTGCGGAGGGTGGATGCCAACTTGGGTCAAGTGTCTAGCGCGGTGCTAGCAGGCAGCAGGTGGTCCCCGGTGGGGTGAGAGTCCATACTGCAGGGGGACGCGCCCGGGCGGCAGTCAGCCGTATCTGCCATCGGAGCCGGCGGAACGGAGTGTGGTCATCAAGTGCTGCTGTGGGGAGCGGATGTCCTCTAACTCGGGAGTTGCTGGACTTAATTACACAGCGTCTTTTGATCTCCACAATCTTGATCCATTAAACCCTCCTGGCTGCCCAGCAGGCAGAGCCCAGGAGGAAGGGGTTCGCGGAGCCACTAACAGGATCATTAGGATCAGCCCTTCAATCTCATGAAGGTAATTGTGGCCACATCCTTCCCCCACAGCCCAGGCTGCCCTGGGCTGCACTGGGGGGCCGGGGGGAGGGGCGGCAACTCCACTAAAACACCAGAAAGACCACCAACCAAGCTTCCTCTGAGAGGGCCAAAGAGATCCTGAGAGGTACAGTGACATCACCCAACTCAGACCTCCCTGCCACTCGATGCTTTCTGGGGGCCGTGTTCATTCAGGATGCTTGCACCCCCTGCCATGCCCATCTGTGGTATAGGAGACAAGGTGGAGAAGAAGGTAGAGGGGAATGGCCTCTGGCAGAGCCCACCCGTGGGCCCCAAGGACCCCGTGAGGCTCCAGAGAGCCAGTCAATCCGAGTGCCCCTTTCTCTCTGCTGTGCTGAGAAGGAGGGGTGAGGGGTACACAGGAGGCAGAGAGCTGTAGGGGAGGATCTAGACTGGATCTGAGGACAGAAAACTCGCTGCCCACCCACCAATAGTCCCAGTGCTAGGCGGTTGCTCCTCAAGGGGCTGTGCTGTAGGGCTGGGGCTACGGTGGGAGGTATCCGCCACCAGCCTTTATGCAGGGATATTCAGCAGCCTGCCTTTTGCCCTCTTTCCCCTTGGTCAGTCTGGATGGGATTCTCACCAAACTTCAGGGACCGGCAATTCTAGTCGCCAGCCGGGGGCCATCCACGGCTTCACCTGACCACATCCTGTGGGAGAAATGCAAACTGAGGCAGGCCGAGGATGTCCATCACAAAGAGCCTCTCAGAGTCCAGCAGTGGAGCCACGAAAGCCTGCCCACCAGGACAAGCAGTCAGCAGAGAGGGGCAAGAACACAGGTAGAAGGTCATAGGGGCTCCCATCCCCAGGGACCACTTCAGCCTCCCACAATCAGGGGCCCCCTCCTTGTCTTCCGGAGGATGCTGACACAGAAAGAGCCCGTGGGACAGAGCTGAGCTGCTTCGGCGAGCTCCGAGACTGTAGTTCTTGATGAGCACCAAGCCCGCCAAGGCCGCTGCGGCGTACCACGGAGTCAGCTCTGACCCAGGGTGGCCCTCTGCACCACAGAAGGAAACTCGGCCTGCGTCACCCTCACAATTGTCCCTAAGCCTGAGCCCGCTCATGCAGCCATGTGTCCATCCATCTTGTTGCGGGGTATGTCCGTCCGTCGTCCCGTGGTGGCCTGGGTGGTGCTGTGGTGCTGGCAGCCACGTCAGGTGGCCGCAGGGTCACGGGGTGAACAGGTTTTATCGGAGCTTCCCCACTAAGAAAGGTCAAAGAAGGAGGACTCGACTCCCCACATGGGTAACCTGACACACAGCTTCAAAGCATCGTGAGGGACCTAGTGGGAGGTGAAGGAGAGACACAGCTGTCCTGAAGCGGCCCCTCTCCTGCTCTGCCTCAACAGCTCCAGGTGGGCCGTGATGTCTCCCAAACACGAGCCCCTGCAGCCTGCAGGCGCTCCCTTGGGAGGAGGGTCTCCAACTCCACTGTAAGCTACTTATAATTATCAAATCTATATGCCAGGAAAGGTGTGAATGGATCTGCTAATACATTTCTGGGACTTCCAGTGGAGGAGGTTTGTTTAAGGAGCCAAGACATTCAGGCTGTCATCTCTTTCTGGTATTCACTTATCCAATCGAACATTATAGAGGATTTATTATGTATGCGGCGCTGGGCTCAGGCACCATGGGAAAACACATCCGACACCCTCCTGCTTCCAGTCCCCTCACCACATGTCCAAGTCCCCCCCCCACCCCGCAACTTGTCAGCAAGCTGTTCACAGAGCCCGTGCTCAATTACGAGGCCCATGGTGAGTGAGCTGGACACCCGGGCAGCTCCACAACACTCATCTTCAAAGCACTTAATAAACATTCACTAATTAATTCACGCAGCCCCCACGAGAGACATCAAAGCCTCCCTTTACAGAAACGTGTGCACCAGAGTGGTACCGGATCTACCCCAGCAAACAGACAACACCTCAGACCGAGAATAGGCCAATTCTTCCATCCTACCCCCAAAAGGGAGGCACGAAGGACTTTTTCCCCCCTCAACATCACCTGCCCCCCCACATACTACACACATACACGCATGTTTAAGTGGTACCTTCTGGCTAATTCTCAATGCACGTTCCTGTCTTCCAGTCCTTTTCCCGAAGAACCCCAGCGACAACAAGAACAAATTGAGTTTCCCTGAGCGTGGATGACTTCATTCTCCTGCCGGCCCCACCTCTGAGCAGCCAGCAGCCCCGACAATTACAGTGTTGACGAGCAGGAACACATGACCGTGGCTCTTCGGAGAAGCAGCCGGCACCAGCTGCAGGTGTTCGCCAGTGCGACAGGGGTGGGAGGGAGCGGCCGGGGTGAAAGACGTGCTCTCATCAGACCCGCCTCGGTGCTGGGACAGCGCCTAGATCCTTGGTGTGGCTGCTGTCGGAAGAAAATGGCAAGCAGGCAGGGGGATGAGCACCCGGGGGTGGGTTTGATGCTTTCCTGGCCCCTTTCTTATAAAGGGGGTGAAATGTCCCTTGGAATTGCTGCTTGGTGTCAGGGATGGGAACCCCAGAAGCAGGTTCAAGTAATCACAGGTGGGCATGTTCTGGCTTCCATGAGGTCCAAGTCACCGCAGGCTGGGGCTGGGTTCAGTGGAGTGGATTTGTTAGGGGGTCAGAGCTGAATTGTCAAGGGTAAAAATGGTAGACATGGCCAGGAGATTTCAAATGCGGTTCCCCAACCTCGCTTTCCTAAGTAAGGGATGCCCCACAGGTACTGATGGGGCCTTGGTGGCATCGGTCGTTACCTGTTGGGCCTCAATCTGCAGGCATTCCAAGGCAGAAACAGGGGATTTGTACTCCCCTCAAGAGTGACAGTCTCAGAAACCCACATGGGCACTTCTGCCCTGGCTTCCAGGGTCACAGAGAGTCGCCATGGACTCCATGGCAGTGGGTGTGGTTTGGAACATCTATTTAAAGATCTTCTACTTGAAGACGTGCCAGTGACCAACCTGCCTGGAGCACAGAGTTGCTTAGAGGACTATCTCCGATCAGAGGGATGGAGAAAGTTTCAATTCACCCCTTCCCCAGTTTGGGGAGCTAGTCTACAGAATTCCATTGTACCCCAGCTAATCCAGGGGTACAGAAGGAAGCCACGGTGAAACATCACTGAGTAGAAAAGATGGCGAAGCTGAGCTTTGGTGGCACAGCGGTTGTGTGCGGGACTGCAGTCCACAGGGTTGATAGTTCAAATCCAGCAGCAGCTCTCCAGGAGCAATGCTGGGCTTCCTGCTCCCACCAGGGCAGTGATGGGGGAGAAAAGAAAAGATGGCAAAAAGAGACACACAGGAGGGAGAATGGAGAAGGAAACAGCTTCACACAGACAGGATCACACCAGCCCCAGAAAAAGAATCCAGGCCAGGCACCGCAGGGCAGGGCTGACGTTATGACACAAATACAGAGAAATGTGTGGAGCAGAGCAGACCTGCAAGTGCCCCTCCACGGGCAAAGAACCCCGAGCCACTCCGCCCCAGATCATCACACGGGTGGTGGGGACCAACTCTACCCCAGCTTCTAGAAGACTTCTACCATAGAGGAGAAGAAAGGGGCGGTTCTGCTGCCTAGCCCTCTCTAAGTGTCCCTCAATCTGCAATGGAAGCCAGCATCCTCCTGCAGACACAGGGGCTGCAATCAGACAGAATGAGTTGACAATTCCAAAGGGAAGAGGGGAGGAGGGGAAGGTGTGGGGGCAGTCTGACACATGTGAGCAAAGGCCTCCAGGCAGAGCCTGACCTATCCCAGCCTTGGTCTAGAGACTCAAGGACTACAGAGACAGGTTGACCGAAAGTCATTGGAGCCATGCAGACTGCGGGTTCCCTGCAGAGTCAACTCCAGCACAGAGAGCCAAAGCGGCCTCTGTTCCTTGTCCAGGACCTTTCAAAGACTTGAATCTGTTCACAGATATCTGGGTGACATTCAGAGTCTTCCTCACTGTCTTAGAGAAGATCTGCATTCCAGCCGTGCCCTTTGGTGGGGCAGCTACGTGGCCTTTGGAAAATGGTATGGGGCTACCAGGCCTCTCCCTCCTCGGGTGTGAAACGGAGGTCAGTCCACCCTTTGTGACTCTTTGCAGAGTTACTCGGGTGGGAGAGGCCACCAGCAGGTATGCAGATGATACAATGATAGCTATGACCAGGAGCAAGGCTGAGGCGGCACCTTTGGGGCTGGGCCTTTGGGGCTGGGCCGTTCACATCTCAGGGAGTCCATGTCCTTCGCCATTGCTCATGGGCTTGGCTCTTGTGAGGACTTGCCACCCTGGATGGTGAGCCTTCTAAGTACATCACTTCCTGAGAGGCCCAGGGACTTCCTCCAGGAGCCAGGCAGTGACAGCCTGGGTTATTTGTTTTAATGTAGGCCCTTGTCAGGAGGAAACTTCATGGCTAGCAGCCCAAGCATGACTGCACAGCACCTCCCTGGTAAGCCTCATGCAATGGATCTCAAACAAGTCATTTTGGAAAGGGAAGCAGGGACTCCTCAAAGGGCGGCCAAGTCCCTGCCCTCCCCGCACCCCACCTCCACTATCCAGGCTACCTCAGGTGCCCAGTGGCCAGGGCAGCAGCAGCAGGATAGCCAGATCAGATGCCAGATCAGAGTCAGGCCCAGTTAAGGGCACCCCCGAAGAGGCCCGCAGCCTAATTCCCTTTTCTGCATTGCCTTCCTTCTGATCCTGACTTTCCAAGGCTGCCTGGGGCGATTTGGCTTTCCTGCTGCAGAAGGGGTGGGAGAGAACAGACACACTTGGGGGTGGGGGTGGGGATGGGATCTCATTTTCAGGGCAACAGAGAAGAAGCCAGAGATGGGGGGTGGAGGTGGCGTTTAGGATTCCACGCTTTGGGCTGGAAGGAGACCAGTCCTGGGCTTTGCAAAGAGGCAGGACAATTCAGGAACAGAAGCAGCATCTATGTGAGCAGGAGGCATTGTGAGAACTGTTATTTTTTTTGCGAGAGCACAGTTAAGAAGAGAGCACTAATCCTGCAGCCAGGCTCTGAACAGATGTGCGTCCCCATTCACACGGACACACGGGCACACACACGCACACACACGCAACACAGCCGTGTGAGCCCTGACCTTCACCCAGGGGGGCTGGCCACTGCTGAAGAAGAGCAGATGGACTGGCTGGGTTTGGAGCAGGAAGCTGCCCAGGGGATGCGGCCTGGCCACTTTGATGTTGAAAGACTCCAGCAGAGTGGGCCTTCACAAGACACGGCTTCTAGAGGGAATGTGGGGGTGGGGGTGGGGGAGGAAAGAGCAGGGAGGGGGAGATGGAGGAGAAGGAGAAATGGGGGGCCCAAGGGGATGCAGAGGTCAGAGGCTGGGTATGAAGAGCCTCCAGGGCAAGTAGTCTGGCCAGTCAATCATTTCTGTTCCCGCCTCCATCTCACACTCAACAGCACTGCTAGGTAAGAGGCCAGGCCAGATTCGCCCTTAGGAATATCCATGTCCCACGGAGCCCAAGTCTAGAACCAGAACGTGATTCCACCTGCTGCCCCGCTTCTGGAGACATTGCAAGTGAGGGGGAGGGTCCCACTGCAGTGGACCGAGTCACTTCCTACTTATCTCCGGGTTCAGGGGGGGTCCCTTCTTGCCACATCCATCAAAGTGCGTGGGGAAGGAGCCCCCAGAGAGGGTGGGCTAATGCTTAACCACCTAGGGGAGGGGGAGGCGGTTCCCAGCTTCGCTTGAGCCCCCGGGAAGTCCCTGTAATCAGTTACACAGCGCCAGCGGCGGTGCAAGAGCAATCACATGATCGCGGCAGATTTGGGAACGAGGGGGCGGAGAACCCGAGAAGGGTTTTTTTTAAATTCCTTTTCTTTTTTGGGGGGGTGGAAGGTGGGGGTGGAGATGAGGCTGGCAGAAAAAGATTGCTGAGATACGAATTTTCAGATCCTTCATCCAAATACGCCTCTCCCTCCCCGCCTCCCCCTCGGCCCCCGGTGAAATCTGCACCCACCGTCTCCTTTCCCACCTGACCCCACCCCCACCCGGGAGCCCGGCGGCCAGAGATGTCCCCGAGGACGCCGATTCGGGCGCCAGGGACTTGGCCGCCCATAGCCTGTCTGCTGCAGCGTGGGCAGCGGAAGCAGCCTGTCGGGGAGTCGAGGCAGCCCCCTAAAAAGGACTCCCCTTTCCCGAGCCCTCTCGGCTGCCGAGCGGCGAGGAAGGCAGGATTACACAACAGGTGGGAGGGGTGTCAGTTCTCCGGGTCCCTTGAATCCAGCCCCCCCAGTCCTCACTCTCGCCAAGTCCGCTCCAGGGACCAGCTCGCCGGCCCATCGCCGACGGGCCCCTCGGCTCCCGGCTCGCTGGGCCCCCGCCCGCGCCCGCGCCCGCTTCCCCGAGCCCCCCGCGCCCGCCCTCCCCGGGCCCGCCGCCCGCGCCCCCCGGCCCGCGCGCACACGTACTGCTGTAGAGGGTGTCGATCCAGGAGAGGCGCGGCAGGCCCCGGTGGCTGAGCGGCTCCATGTCCGCGGCCACACGCGGCGGCGGCGGCGGCGGCGGCGGCGGTGGCGGAGGGTCGGTCAGATCGGAAACCCGACCCTCATCGCACAACAAAGGCGAGAGGGCGCGGGCCGGCGGCGAGGCCAGCCCGGAGGCCGAAGTTGCCGGGCGCAGGGTGGAGGCGGGGGCCGGCCGGGATACAGGTAGCCGGGAGGAAGGAGCCCGAGCCGAGCCGAGCCGAGCGGAGCCGAGCCGGCGGGAGAAGGGGGAGAGGGCGCGCGCGCGCGCGCGCAGGCGGGGGTCCCCGGGAACCCTTCCGGCCCGCTCCGCGGCGGATCCGAGAGTAAGTAGCAGCCCCGCAGCCCGCCGCCAACTAGCAACTTCCCGGGGGCTGCGCGCCGCGCCCCGGGCGGGGGGCGGGGGCCGCGACCAATCCGCGCCCGGCTCCGCCGCTCCCACCCACCCCGCCCCCGGCAGCACGCCTCCGGACCCAGTGCGGGATGTGGGGAGTCACCCGGGTCCCCACGGACGCCCCGGCGAGGGGCGCTCCAGCAGTAGCTGCAGGGAGGAGTCGTCCAGCGGGGGTCTCCGGGCAGGAGCGCGGGCCAGGACTCCTCCTCTCCTCGCCGGGCAAATTCGGGCAACCGCAGACTAGGTGCTGCGGGAAGCCCTCTGGGCCCGCAGGGGTGACATCACCTGCCACCCCCGGATCTCTAAGCGCTGTTTCAGGGCCTGGTGCGGCTGCCAGGCCCCTCCCCTACATAAGCTTGCGGGACGGCGTCGGTGGGGTTAATGTCCGGCCAGCCCGCGGGAAGGTTCGACCGGAGCTGGGGCTTGGTCCTTCCAAACCTTAACCCAGCTTTTCCTATTAGCTTCCCAGATCCGAGAGCCCAGCAGTTCCCACCCTGCACACCAGGGGGCGGCGGCTACAGGCTGGGGGTGGGGGGTGGCCTAGGAGCGGCTGGGGAGGGTGGAAAAGCTTGCTCTTTCCTCATGGACGTGGATGGAAAGTGCAGGATGAAAGACAGGGGAGGGGGGCGGGGGCGGGCGGGGAGGTGCGCGGGAAAGCTCAGGTCTCCTCTAGGATCCATCCCTGAACCCTTGTTGGCAGCCCAGCCCAAAGCAACAGCAAAGTGTGTTCATAATAATATTCAAGTGTGGAGGGGGGGGGGGGTGTAGGTCCTGGGTCTGAGAGGTCTCAGATTCAGACCTTTGAAAACAAAATTCCTTCTAACAAAGTCGTCCCAAGAGCCCGCCTGTCCCTGAGTCTGTGCTCAAAGGCCATACCTCCTTAGACTCCAGGCAGGAACTTTGGAGCAAGGAGTGTGTGTGTGTGTGTGTGTGTGTGTGTGTGTGTGTGTGTGATGTGGGGTCAGAGGGTCAGGGAGGGTTGAGAGGTTCCTCAAGGGTGCTATTGGGCAGTAATGGCAGATAGTCAAGTGTCTGATAATGGACCCCAAAGCAGCTCACAAGCAAAACCTGGCCCCCTGAGGTGAGGTGGGTAGCAGGTCTGCAGAACAAGTTTGCCTGGCCTTCACCATGGGAGCAGCAAATGGGAGAGAGGAGGGGAGGGGAGCGCCTTCCTCTCCTTTCTAAAGGACAGCTCTATCTTCTTAAGGAGAAGAGAGTGGGCCCCAAACCAGGATGCCCAGAAGCAGCCTGTACTTAGCCCTAAGCAGGGAGGCCAGAGGTGCTGCCTAAGGGAAGAAGACCCCCGTGCTGGGCAGGTGGGGACGAGGCAAGGAGGTGGGAAGCAGCCTCTCCCTGCGTCCTCTCCATTCCCCCCTCTTTAGCTAGCCTGCCTGGCTCAGGCTCTGCTTGTCCTTTGCTCCCCCACCCTGCTCAGCTGTCACCCTCCCACCCTGTCCCTGTCTCTGTCCTCCCCACGGCTGTGGCTCACAGGATGGGGAGGAGCAGGCAGCACCTGGAGCTTTGCAAAAGAGGGGGGTGTGCATTCCCAATGAGGCCTCCAGAAATAGAGCAGGGACAGAAGAGGAAGCCATTCAGCCTTTTCAGAAGAAGGACATGGAGCACAAATGTGGGAGCAGAGAGGGGCCAGGGAAGTCCCCTTCTGAGAACCCCAAAGCACAGAGCTCCAGACAAAGGACCAGGAGCAGGAAGAGCTTCGGTCACACGCTCAGAGCAGCACAGCACTGCCTGCCCCCAACCGACAGCAACCCCAGTCCCAGCCAGGGCCACAGGAGCCCTCTGTCCACACCCGAATTGGGGATGACCACATCTGGTGCCAACATGGAGAAGGCCAGTAACACTTTCTCTCTCTCTCTCTCTCTCTTTCTTTCTTTTTGCACAAGTCACATACATTTGCATACACTTTACATTTTTATCTACAAAGACTTGAACAAACTATTTTGAACATTTTTCAACTTAAAATGTTGCAGTTGCTCTCCTTCACGGTTGCCAGTTGATTCCCTCTGCTCACCCCCACCCTCACAAAATTTCTGACTTGGACTGCCCACTGCAGAACACATGATCAGAAGGAGCGATAGACAGATCTCAGAGGCTGTAAGCGGGAAGGGGCAGACAAGCCCAACACCACACAGGGAAGCCGGCCAAGCCCTTTTTTGGGGCCTCAGTGCTTTTGCATACACAGATTGTCTCACGGTGACCTCATGGCTTTCTCACTGCCCTCCCTGTTTCCCAGATGCACACCCTGCCGAGCCTGTACTTGGGGGGCTAAGATTTGAATCCTGGTCCTCGGCTCCTGCTCTGCTGGCTGGTGAAAGTGGCTGGTCCCAGCAGTTGGAAGTCTGCCAGCCGGGTGGGTTAGAGACTGCCTTCTGGGTTCCCCATCCAGCCCCCTCCCATCTCTGTGCACCTGTCCAGGACACCACTGCCTTGGGAAGGCCTAGTTATCGTTACATACCCTTGACGTCTCTACTGCCCCGTCTCTCGTTGATGTTAGCACCACCCGACCTGGCTCAGCTGCAGTGAATGGTGGGTGGGCTTTACAGCACAGGGCAATTGGGGAATGAAAGAGAAACCTCCGGACACGGACCGTGGGAGGTAGGCAGGAAGTTGGGGAGACCCAATGCCCCACCATAGGAAGGAAGGAGTTAAGGAGTTATTTGGTAAATCTGTGTTTGGCCCAAGCAGATGTTCCGGTGAGATACTTTTGCCATCAACCCCAATCTGTCAGAGCAGCAGGAGGCATTCAAGGGGACAGAAGTCCTGATTCAGCCAAGAGTGGCCCTGGCCCTGCAGCCCAAGACTCTGAATCAGCAGTGCTCACAGGGCACAGTAACCAGTCACCACCAGCCCACCAGCTCCCAGGCTCCAGCTGGCTCTCAGTCCTCTGTGTAGGGCAGTGATGCCACCGCGTGCGCACACACACACACACACACACACACACATGCACAATCTTCTGGGTATACGCAGGCCTGCCTGGTCCCTCCCACCTCCCCCACCAGGTGGGACTGCCTGCTTTGGTCTCAGGACCCCACCCTCACTTGAGGGCTATCCGCACTGTGAATGTGAGGGACCGAGAGGGCAGGGGACACTGCACCCCCCACTCTGAAAACCCCCCAACCCCACCCTTCCCTCGCAGGACTTTGTGGCCCCTGCTTCTACCAGCCATGCAGCCAGGATGGGGGAACAATGACAGCATGGAACCCAAACAGGATTGCCTACTTCTCTTGTTTGCGTATGGTTGGCCAGCCAGGTCCACTGCACTCAGAGGGAAGACCCAGGCTGTTTGCTTTTGTGGCCAGGCAGAGGGCCGAGGGCCACAGCACAGCCATTCACCTCTCCCCATGCTGTGTCTGTTGCAGGTGGGAAGGGAGGTCAGCTTTCGAATAATAAAAACCCCAACAGTCTGAGCTGGTCCTCCACCCAGAGCTGGCATCTTCCATGACCAGGGAGGGAACCGGCTCTGGGGAAGCTGGAGCTGCATTGTCACCCCCAGGGCAGGCTAGGGCATTGGCCCAGTGGTAGAGGGAGTTTCAGGTAGACCCTACAAGCAGGTCAGCCCCTGTCCAAAGCCCAACTGATTGGCATTCAATAATGCATGCTGAATCAATCAAGTGAATGAGAGTTAACATTTATTGAATGCCTCTTAAGTGCCAAGCACAGTTCGGTATACTTCACATTCACCATCTCCCGAATCCTTACCCATAAACCAGAGATTCTCAACCTGTGGGCCACGACCCCCTTGAGGGTCCAATGACCCCTTCACAGGGGTTGCCTAAGACCATCGGAAAACATGACTGTAACAAAATGGCAGTTATGAAGTAGCAATGAAAATAATTTTATGGTTGGGGGTCACCACAGCATGAGGAACTGTATTAAAGGGTCGCGGCATGAGGAAGGTTGAGAACCACTGCCACGAACCAACGAGGTCAGAACTACCATGACGCTCCCCAAGAAGCCCTGGTGGCGCAGTGCTGACGAGTTTAGCTGCTAACACAGAGGTGGGTGGTTCAAACCCACTAGTTGTTCCATGAGAGAAAGAGGTGGCCGTCTGCTTCAGTAAAGGTGACGTCTGCTTGGAAATGAACCCAGAAGTCTGACTACAGAATCTGTGTGTGTGTGTGTGTAATCTCTGTGCAATGAGTGAACCAGGGAGGAAACAGAATGAAGTGGAACTCAAGGAGGAAGAAATTGGAGTCACAGTGTGATTCCCAAAAACCCCAGGGCCTTGAGTGATGAATTCAAAAGAGAATTGGTTCTCAGAGCGAACCACAATGAGGACAACCCCGTAGATGACCGTGGAGCCAAACACATTCCTGAACGCCGGCCCTGCCAAACCCTGCCGCTTGCACGCTTCCCGCCATTGCAGGCTCCCCACGCTTCCCGCCATTGCAGGCTCCCGCTGTTCTGGCTCCAGTGTCCCTGCCTGTGGAAGGAGGCTACCAGGTGGACCAGGAAGATGCCCCCCAGGCATACAGCCTTCCTCAGATGCTGCTGAGCTGGCTCCGAGCCATGGGGCCCCAGACCTGCACTCCCCGGTTTCCAGTGGCTGATCTTTCAGGAGAAGACCGCCAGGCCTTTCTTCCAGGGCACCTCTGGGTGGATTGAAACCTCCTACCTAGTAGTAAGTAGCTAAGCAGGTTAACACCCTAAGATGTACGGACTATCAACCTGAGGTTCCTAGCAGACTCTTCTTTTTCCTTCCCCTCCCTCCTCGCAGCACCCTTCACTGTTCTGAGATTCTCTGCCCATCCTCAACCTCCCAGTCACTGCCACAGAGTGGACAGCACAGCCTCTGTGGGGTACCGAGACTGTGACTCCCCTTGTCTTTCTCCCTCAGAGCCTCCAGTGGCTTCAAACTACTAACCTCTCCTCCTCCAGGAGAAGGTTCTGTTGGACAGCTGTGTTCTTCTCTCTTCTTTCCACCTGCCTCTTCCCAGCCACCCCACCCCCCCAACCTTTTTCAGAAGACAGTTCAGACGGCGGTGGGGGGCGGGGGAGGGGGCGGCAGCCAGGCTTGGCTCGTCCAAGGACCCTTCTGTCCTCTGCCTCAGCTCTGTGTGCAGTGGACAAGCTCTGCAGCCCCCTAGGGATGGAAACCCGGCCCCTGGGGAACGGGGAACGCATTCAGCCTCAGAGACCGCCAGGGCAGCTCTGCCAGGGAAAAGCAGGTCACACGCAGGAGCCTGATACTACGCTTCACCCATTCACATCACTGCCCTTCCCCCCCAGCCCCCCAAACACAACCCTGTCCCCCCCGGGGGGCAGAGGCCACAGCCACCCAGTACCCCCCACCAGGGAAGCCTCCCTCTGTGATCCTAAACCGGCTGCAATGCCACTAGGTCCTCACTCCGAACCCCCACTGAGCGCGCTCTCAGGGGCCACTGCTCCGCTGCTCCAGGGACCATCTCCCAGGGGTCCACCAGAGCCTGCTCCTGCAGGGCCCATCTGAGGATTTCACAGCAGGTCCCTTTCCTGACTGACTTACCCCGGGGTCCCCATCAGCGCTTGGGAAGATGCCAGCAGCAGAGGAGGCGGCAGAAAGAGGCTCCGAGCCCCTCCGCAAACCCAGAGTCAAGTTCAAGGGCTCCAGCAAGAGGGCAGCCGGGCCATGTCCAGCCAGGGTGGGCGCTGATCCCCCCCAAACTGGTGGCGCTCCTCACCCTCTCAGCCCCACTTCTGCATCCGATGCCTTGCAGCCCTGGGCTGACGGGGCGGGGGAGGGGGGATCTCTGACGCCACCCTGTCAGGCTGGCCCTGGCCCTGTCAGCTTCGGAGGGGCTGCTGATGCTGACAGCCCTGGCTGCCGAGGAGACAGGCTCCAGGAGATGGAGATGGCAGCCCGACCCTCAGGGTGGGGACGACAGCCTAGCTCTAGTGCTGTCTGTCTGCCGTGGGCTCTTCCTGTGGGGCTAACCGTTCAAGTTTGCCGGTGTGTGACCCTGTCTCTTTAAGTACCAGGCCTGTTTAAGGCAAGTTGCCTCCGCAGTCTGCTCCCGGTCCTGCGGCAGAGTCAGGGACTCCCCACTGCCATCTGGTGGCCTAACAAGGTGGTGCCTCAGTCACTGACAGCGCCCTGGATCCAGGGCCAGCCCCAAACCCCAAATCAAACTCACTGCCCTTGAGTGGAGGCCAACTCACTGAGGCCCTGTAGGGCAGGGTGGACCTGCCCTTGCCAGTTTCCGAGGCTGAAACGCTTCACCTGAAGAGAGAGCCTCATCTTTCTCCCAAATCCCTTCACTAAAGTCTCAGCAATCACTTGCACGGGGCCATGGGTTACCACGGGCTGGAAATGACCATGTGGCCCCAGGAGACACCAGGCCTCCCAAAGTGGCCCGGACGGAATGCCCATCCCTTGGACAAGACCTCCGTTAACATCATGGGGGGAAGGGGGCCCCCAGTCTCCATGTTTGCCAGCTGCAGGGACCTGAGGCACAAGTGTACATACTCTGTCCCCTGAACGCTGGAGTGGTGGTTTTCACAGAAGAGCGGGATTTGAAAATATACGCTTGACGTGCTCACAATGATGTTGCTCGGTTCCACTGGATTAATTCTGACTCACAGCAAGCCCACCGGACAGAGAGACCCCATGAAGTTCTTTAGGTCATTGTAATCTTTATGGGAATAAACCACCAACCCTTTTCTCCCTGGGAGCCTCCAAGCTTCTGGTTCATAGGTGAGCATTTAACTATTACGCCCGCCCCCAGGCCTCCTTGTAGAAAAGACTAGAAGACGCTATTGACATTGAGTGGACAGAGGTCAGAGATGCCAAAATGTCCTGTGATGCATAGGACTATCCCCAAGCATGTCCATCCCCAAATGCCAAGAGTGTCAAAAACACTCCTTGGCTGGGGTAGGGGTGGGGCTCCTCATATTCCCCTCTTCTCCTTCCCTGCTACCTTGGGGGTTCACCCTGAGGAGACTCTGGCCAGTTAACCTTCACGAGGATTCCCACATCCCTGGCTGCCCTTCCCCAGAAGCCAGCATCCTATACCTGCGTCCGGCCTGCCCTGGGTCATCAGGATTCTTGGAAGGAGAGGCAGGCAGGCAGGCTGGCAGAACTTTTCAGAAGCAGCAGGTCCTCTTGGAGATGAGATCCTGGAAGACCGGTCTTTCCCCCCCTGGAGAGCCTTTCTTCTTTCTTGGATGACTCAACTCCCGCTGCCTGCCTCCTGCTTCTCAAGCTGGGGACCTCTTTTGCATAAGGCACTTTCTATTTCTCATCCCTCAGAAACCCTGTGACTCCTCACTTCCCCTTTCCCAGGCGTTTTGCCTCCTGTTTCGGGCTGGTCATCTCAGTCTCATGAACACAGCCTGGCGCCAGGGGCAGACATGGGAAACCAGCCCACGTGAGAACCACTACTGTGTCTCTGGCCACGGTCATGCCGTGAAGGCTGCACCGTAGCCATTCCGGAGCTGGGTCTGCTGGTTTGGGCAGCCCCAGGCTCCCGAGGTCACCACCAGAGACACAAAGGCCCATTCGAACACACAGTTTCCCTGCATCCAGAGCACTTTAAAAAACAAATCTGAGGAGCCCTGGTGGTACAGTGGTTAATCATTGGGCTGCTAACTCTGAGGTCAGCAGTTCGAAGGCAGCAGTCTCTCTGAGGGACAAAGACAAGCGTCTTCTCCTCCTGTAAAGAAGGACAGTTAAAAACAAAAAGCCAAATCTGACATGTCATCCCTTCCTTCCGAAGACCCATCAATAGCTTTCCAAGATAAAGACCCTCCTCCCTTCTGGGGTCTCCAGGCCATGCATGCGTGGGCCCTGCTCCCAGCTCCATGGAGCACGCAGCACGCCATCTCCCTTGCTCACTGTCTGCCAGTTCTCACTTAGCGGAGACCTGCTCACTTCCCTGCTTCAGAACTCATGCGCAGACTGACAGCTCTGGAATGATCTGCCCAACCTCGGCCTGGGTGTCTCCTGCTCCTGGGTGTCTTCTGGCCCTCACTTCAGTACCACTGCAGGAAGCTGCCCCTCACCCCTAGGCCAGGGAGGGCTGCCGCAGCTCTCCTTCAGAAGTCACTCGGCAGCCATCGCTGGCACTGGACAACAGGCAGGTAGACACGCCACCTCACTTGTTCACCACTAACCTAGCGCTAATCGTGGTTTCTTTCTTTCTTTCTTTTTTTTTTTTGGGGGGGGGGGGGGGATCACTGCTCTCCGGTGGTGGGAGGAGGCCCAGCCCCACTGCTGGAATTGAACCTCCATCCCAGTGGGCCGCAGTCCCGCGCACAACCACTACGCCACCGGGGCTCAGCCCACTAATCGTGGTTTCAATGAATGAAGACCCCGATATGCGCCCAGTCACGGAGAGTCTGGCAAGCAGGAGCGGAGGCTCCAGACCACCCTGTGGGAAAGATGGAAAAGCACTCTGCTCCAAACTGGGGCAACAGTCTCTGTGGGAAACCAGCAGACCCCTCGTATCATGTTGGGGGCTGGAGAGTGAGTGGATGCCCCATTTTGTGCTCCCCTGTTCACAGAAAGCCCGGTAAAAGAAACTCCCAGCTGCACAGGGTTCTCTTGCTCAGCACGTGAGGCTGTACTCTTTTTCGCCCAATCAGATTCCAGCATGGACATGGAACAGAAACCCAGAAACGGTTCAGCCCTCTGAGGGAACTTGGTTCTAAATTCTCAAAGTCCATCTCCTGGGCGTGCCCCAAATACGTGATTAAATTTGTTTTTAGGGGAGGGAGGCAAACCAGTCACTCTCCCCGGCCTATCCTGGCCCTCTCTCTCCCCCTGCTGTCTGATTAGGAACCTGAGAAAGAAGACCCTGCTGGTGGCCTGGGGGACACTGAACTTCGCTGACCATGGAGGTGGGGAGGGGGCTGCAGGCCAGAGTGATCACCCACTGGCTCCCCAAGATGGATGGTCTGGAAGGCCCTCTCAAGACTGTCTGCCAGGGGCATGGCGTCTTGTTTCTGTTCAGGGATGGCAGAGGTGTGAGAGGACCCGACGCTGCCCATTCTATTCCCTCAGGGACTTATCTTGAGAGCCTCTGCCTGCCAGATAGAGAGATGCACAGATGCCTTGTACCGAGCCATGGCAGCCACTGGCCAGGCCTGAGAACCCAGGCGGGCAAGTGTCAGATGCACAGGTCTGCCAGGCAACCAGGCCAAGGAATTGAGGTTCCTTCTCATGTTACCGGCACCGAGATGAGGAGGCCACTAGAACACCCATGTCTTAGTCAGGATCTGGGATGTTGGGCCTTGCGCCACTGCCATCCGTGACCCCAATGGCTAGTTTGATAAGCTGCTGACTTCCTGCAGCTGACTCAAGACATCCTAGTGGTTGAAGGTTGTAAAACAGGAGGACCCCAAGAGAGGAGGTAGTAGGTGAGTTGGCACATGTTAGACCATTTATGCCAAGTCTTTTTTTTTTTTTGGTGTGTTGGTGGGGGGTGGGGGGAGGGGGCATCACTGCTCTCCGGTGGTGGGAGTAGGAGGCCCAGCCTCACTGCTGGAATTGAACCTCCGTTCCAGTGGGCCGCAGTCCCGCGCACAACCACTACACCACTGGGGCTCAGCCCAAGAAGCTCTTCTTAAAACTGGACAATAGTCTCTTGACCAGTGGAGGATGTCTGTCCCGAGCATGGCACTCTTTCGAGAATGATCTCTAGGGGATCAGATTGACAGCAGCCCTGGGAAGACGAGAGGGCAGTGAGGGAGTTCATATTCCCGGCGGAGGAACAATTTAGAAGAGAAGGGGTGCATGGTTACACAGCTTGAAGGATGCAAGCAAAGTCACTGAACGGCACAGTGGCAACCATCGACATGGTTTCTAGTCTGCTGCGCAGATTGTCAACAACCAAAACAACAATTAAAAAAAAATCGGATAGGGAGGTAGGGCATGAATGAGGGAGTGGGGGAGGATACAAGAAAGACATAAGCAATTGCCCAAAGGGAAAAACAGGAGACGGGGAGGGGGACTCAAGGAATGGCTGGGAGAGAAGGTTCTTAGAGGGATGGGTGGAGAGGCTGGAGGCGATCACTGATACAGTGTAGCCTCAGCGTGAAATCGGCACGAAACAGAATTCTGCAGCACTTCCGAGGTCCAAATGTATAGAGAAGGCTTTCTGGGACACAGTGCCCTAGCACACACTGGTTTAGGATCCTCCTCTCCGTGAGCTTGTGGGCTGAGGGGCCAGTGTCTGAAAGCCCTTCTTCGGCCCGTGCTCCCCTTACTTCACCAGTATTTTCGATGCTCTGGGCAACCTGCTCAAAGCCCTGGGAGGGGAAAGCTGAGTCAAGTTCACTCTGTCGATCTAGAGCAGGGGTGCTCAATACCTCAACTGTGACCAACGGTCGATTCCACATGGAGTGTAGGTGGAGCTCAGGCCATTAAAAAAATAGATGCAGGGCTGAGCCCCAGGGGCACAGCGGTTGTGCGCAGGACTGCGGCCCACTGGGCTGACGGTTCAAATCCAGCAGCAGCTCTTCAGGAGCAAGGCTGGGCCTCCTACTCGCACCGGAGGGCAGTGATGCCGCCCCCCCAAATAGATGTAAGCCTATCATCAGTCCCGTCACTTAACTGATATCCAGCGCAGCCAATCAGATGCAATCTTAGGTGTCAAACGCAACTGTGCAAAGTGCAGCAAAACTGACAATTTATTGCCAATTTTTAGACCTTGGTGTTTTTTTCTTAAATATAAAAAAGTGTATTAAAATGAGTGGGGGACGGCTGAGCCCCAGTGGTGTAGTGGTTGTGCGCAGGACTGCGGACCACTGGGATGGAGGTTCAATTCCGGCTCCCAGGAGCAAAAGGCTGGGCCTCCTACTCCCACCATCTGAGGGCAGTGATGCCTAAAAAAAAAAAAAATTAAAATGAATGGGAGAGCTGGACAAGTAATAAGACAAAAATGTATCACTTTCATACTCAAGGGGAGATTTCGACACTACAAGTCAACATTCAGCTAAAGTCCAGCGTGTATAAACAGTTCTGGCACTTACTCGCAGAGGGAAAGTACCCACACATGAGAAAAGGTGCTGCCTCCTTGACTGCATTATTCAGCTCTCCTTATTTATTTATTTATTTATTTATTTATTTATTTATTTATTTATTTATTTATTTTTGGGCATCGCTGCTCTCTGGTGGTGGGAGTAGGAGGCCCAGCCCCACTGCTGGAATTGAACCTCCGTCCCAGTGGGCCGCAGTCCCGCCCACAACCACTACGCCACCGGGGCTCAGCCCACAGCTCTACTTATTGATGTGAATCAGCCTTTTCCCACATACAGATCATGAAGTCCCAGTGCGGTTCCACCATGACTGATGATCATTTGGAAGGGTGCTTGAGGCTGGCTGTCAGCAGCTCCTGTCCAGACTATGCAGCCCTGGTTCATTCCATTCAGTGCAAGTCATCAGAGTCAGCTCAGGCAACGACAAAAAATGGACATAGCTCATTGTGTTATGCAATATGGACTCATGCGGTTATGCAAGGCACATAAACATACACTGTGCATAAAGAATTCTCGGGGGGCTGAGCCCCGGTGGCGTAAATGGTTGAGTGCGGGACTGCGGCCCGCAGGCTTGGCAGTTCAAATCCAGCGGTGGCTCTCAGGAGCAGCCCTGGGTAGCGCCCACGAGCACCAACCACCAGAGGCAGTGATGTCCACAAAATAAAAAAAGAAAAATAAATAAAAAAAAGAATTCTCGGGGGGCTGAGCCCGGGTGGCGTAGTGGTTGTGCGCAGGACTGTGGCCCACTGGGATGGAGGTTCAATTCCAGCAGTGGGGCTGGGCCTCCTACTCCCACCACCGGAAAGCAATGATGCCCCCCTCCGCCCCCCCCCCAAAAAAAAAAGAATTCTTGGGGCTGAGTCCTGGTGGCGTAGTGGTTGAGTGCGGGACTGTGGCCCACAGGGTTGATGGTTCAAATCCAGCAGCAGCTCTACAAGAGCAAGGCTGGGCTTCCTACTCCCACCAGGGCAGTGATGCCACAAAAGAAAGAAAGAAAGATAGAAAGAAAGAAAGGGAGAGAGAATTCTCAATGCATTTGTGAGTAAATAAATAAGTACATATGTCTTGCATTTTTGTAGTTGGTAGGTAGGTCATTTTATAAATAGCTTGCATGCTGGCAAAGTGTGAGCACCGTGGTCTCTGGGTCACTGGGAGTCCCTACCAACATGGTGGCGGTGAGTTTAGGTTTGGGTTGGAGGCACCATGTTAAGCACATCACGTTCACTCTGACATTTGATGATCTGGGAGGAAGGTGTAATCATTACCTTTCCTTGATAAAAAGGTCACCCATAGGTCCCTGAATGTACTTGACCTACATTTTCAGAAAAAGACAATAAACACATCTTACTCAGCACCAGCCAGGCAATGAAAACCTTCCGTTCTATGGCCCACACCCCAGAATCGCATGTCAATATACTGCTTTTGCGGACCCTCTGTATTGTTCCAGTGCCTCGGTGACACCGTTTTGAGGAGGTCTTGAACTCCTGACCTTGGAATGACAGCCTAACTTGTAACCCACTATGCTACCCAGCACTCTAAAGTCACTGCCAAGTCTTAGTGGCCCTCTAGGACAGGATAGAACTGCCCCTGTGAGTTTCTGAGACTGTCCCTCTTGATGGGAGTAGGACACCTGCCTCATCTGTCTTCTCCCCGAGCAGCGGCGGGTGGCTTCAAACTAAGGACTTTGCAGTGAACCGCTCGATGTGTGACCGCGACACCACCAGGGCTCCAGTTCATGGGCTGTAGCACAAAAGCTTTTCATCGCTGGGACATGCTGAGTAGCTATTGTTTCTGACACGGGGGCAACAGACCAAATCATTTGGCGAACCTCCGCTAGAAAAGGGGGCAACTACGTTCAACGTCGGGTCTAGCTGGGTCAAAAGCGATGTGCCCATGCACAATCTGTGATGCTCCAGAAAGCACCCTTACCGGGCATGCCAAGCAGCACTGGCACCTGAAATCACCATGAAATTGTCAGCAGAGCTCTTGCCAGCCACTCTCCAGGGAAGAGCCAAGGAGACCCACAGATGCATTTCCACCATCCTTCCCCCACCACGGAGCTTGACGAGTTTTTGAGTAAGAAAGAGGACTGCCTTTGAAGTGTGTGAGGGGAGCACCTTCTCCAATGCTGCAGAGTGGTCCCATCCCTGGGGCATGGCAAGAAGGGAGTTCCCATGCTCCACCAACTACCGGGGGGAGCTTTTAAAAACATTTTCATTGGCATCTAATTCATATGTTGCACAATCCAACAGCGCGAGAAGAGTTGTACAGGCACCACCACGATCAACTCGCGAACATTTTCTTCACTCTTGTCCTCATCTTTATTTGCTCTTCATTTTCTCATTTATCTCCCCTGTCTTGCCAGACCCCCCAAGGAACCATTCATCCAATGACTGACCCTCTGGATTTACCCTTCCAGAATTCAGATACAGAAAAACTTAAAGGGAAAAAAAAAGCACGAATAGCAACAGCAAAGTAAAACAGATAAAAACCCCAATGGAAAAGAAAGCAGAAAATATCATAAACCAGGACTGCATCTGAAACGATTCACTTTGCAGCACATGCTGCATGATAGCAAGGCTATTCACACTCCTGACCGATGGTCAGAGGAGAGTCACCAGAGGCTTAACCCACATAGTATTTCCCCTTCATTTGCTTTTTAAAATGCAACAATTTTAAAATGGGTCCAAAGGGAGACCAAACGATAAAGATGTTGTTGCATCTTAACCTGACCACGCCTGCCATGATAGACTTTAATGTCTGTCTGAAAACAAGCCTATTCACAACCCTCAACTATGGTCAGAGGAGACTCCCTGGAAGGTTCATCGATGTCCGGGCCCTGCAAGTGGATTTTGGGCTTCCACTGTCCTCCATAGCTTACTGCCATGCAGGTGTTCACAATTTAAGCTTTGATACTGTTCCCTCCTTTAGATTTGGATTTTATTATTTATAATCCTTGGATCACAAAGATCCTCGGTGATCTCTTTATGAGGGCAAGCATCGAGTAGGGTCCTGTCATGAGAACCAATTGGTCTTAGATTGGAGCTACCTTTAAGTGAAAACTCCCCAATTCATCCATATATCTGTGGCTTATATGTCTCCGTTCGCCTTAGAAGCATCATTGTCATTTTATGAACATGGTCAATCATCCCCCTGGTGCATAAGGTAATTCTATTAGTAGTGTCATGAATTTAACCAACAGCCTAGAAATGAAAACAGTGTCAACAAAAGGAAGTCATACAAATATAAGTCAACAATGAACTGAAATTGTAGACTTGTACAGAGTAAACTCTTCAGTGGCTCATACAGAGAATGGGGGTTGGTGACTTTGCAAAACTTCAAGAGTATTCATTCACAATGAAAAAGCCATGCCTGGGCTGAGCCCTGGTGGCGTAGTGGTTGTGCGCGGGACTGCGGCCCACTAGGATGGAGGTTCAATTCCAGCAGTGGGGCTGGGCCTCCTACTCCCACCACCGGAGAGCAGTGATGCCAAAAAAAAGAAAGAAAGAAAGAAAGAAAGAAAAAGCCATGCCTTCCAAATTAATACATGCTATCAGGAAGCAAGGAGGACATTAAAGTAGTAAGTATAGCATAGCTCTGGACCACCATTTATTGGGCACCCTCCAGAATGCTTCAGTCACCTGCTTCTTCTCACACTGGGGAGTTCCAACCTTAAATCCAAGGACTACGAGTGAGTTTGAGGTACAGGTCAGTTCCCTAAGTGGGGTTTCCACATGGAGTTCTCTGGTATTGCCTATGAAGGATGCTGTGTGCCTCAAAAAAACAGAGTCGAACACCCTAGTCATCTACAGCCCACAGCCTGGGTCACCAAAGATTGCATAGAAACTAGATCAGAGGTGTCCAATTGGGGACTTAGTGCCAACCATGTTCTCCCCTGGGGTTCTAGAGAAGTCTTGTTAAGAGTTTTTCTCTATGAGAAGTTGTCCTTCGCCATTTTCCTGTAAGGAGCATTTTCAGGAGAATGACCCCTACGACAACCTCTCAAGGAATAGAGAACAGTGTGTGGGGCATCGGTTCTTAGTCTTGTTCGCTCACACCCCGTGTCCCTCCTCTGTTGCCAGGGACGTAGAGAAGCGCACCGGCACACACAGAACCTTCTTTGGGGGTCACACTGTGAAACAGGAAAGATTTACTTTCCAAAGTCAGAACTTCGGAGACACCATCGCGGGGAAGCTCAGAGAGCAAGGGCGGGCTCTGGCAGCACTTTCCCCTGCCATGCACCCGCGTGAAAGCGCTGTCCCATGCTGCAACCAGCCAATTGCTGCTGATTGCAATTCACAGGGACACACATACACACAGGCACACTCACGCGCACGCGCACGCACACACACACATGCCCCCCGTGCTGCCCAGTAAAACGGTGCCCACAGGGTTTTCACGGCGGTGACTTTTGGAAATCAAATTTCCAGGTCTTTCTTCCAAGGCACCTCTGGGTGGGTTCAAACTACCAAACCTTTGACTGCCGCCTCCTTTATATGCACTGTGTCAGTCCGGATAGACTAGAGGAACAAATTTCATAGACATGCATATGGATATAAGGAAAGGCTTTATATACAAAAGTAATGGAACACTGAGTAAGCATCCCAGCCCAGTCCAGTTCAAAGTCATAAGTCCGATATTAACCCATATGCCCAGAATCAATCTATAAAGTCTCCTTCCGACTCACGAAGTCACAGGTCAGTGGGTGCAGAATCCCGGCACTGGCAGGGGTCTCCCCATAGCTCCTCACTTCCAGGGCTCAGGTCCATCAACAGCATGCTGCTCTAGCTTCAGAGGTCTGGCTCCATCAGGGCAAAACCTTGTGGCCTCTCCTCCGGCTCCTCCAGCTTCTCGGACACTGCCATCTTGTTTGTGATTCATCGTCTCTGAAACTAACTCCCAACAACTGGGAGATAGCTTCTCATCTTCACGAGGGAAATAACGCGAGATTTCCCAGAAATCTCAGGAGAAAGCCATGCCCACACGGAGGCCTCATTGACTACTCAATGGCTATCTCCAGATTAACAGGCTAAACTCCACCCTTACATTTCACTCATAAAATTAACATAAGCACATGACTGCCACAAGGACCAAAATGATTCAGCAGAATATTCTCAGGAGCTCTTTAAAGAGAATCATATTCATTCTGGAGCCAGCAGGGCACCAAGGCCCTGATCCCATGCGCTGGGCAGAGGTCTGGGGTGCAGGCAAAGGCCCCAAGTTGCAGCAGCTGTGAGGCTTCAGGTCTCTGGCTCCGCTCTGCAGCCCCTTCCAGGGGAGTCCCATGCCTGATTTCTAGGCCGGAGACAGAAGACACATACCTTTGCCTTCTAAGCCCTCTGAAGTCTCAAGTTCTAGGTACCTTAGATGACCAGCAGTTGTCACAACCAACCATTCCACAGGAGAAAGTCTTTCTTTTTATGGGGCTTTCTACTCCCATAAAGAGTTGAAGTCTTGGAAAGTCGCAGGGGCACTCCTACTCCATCCTACAGGGTGCCATCTGCTGGGTGGCAGTGAGTTGGGTTTTTATCGGAGCTCAAGGAGGCCAGAGGGTACAGTGGGCTCAGTGGTGGGCTGTTAACTGCAAGGTGAGCAGTTCAAGCCTATCAGCCGCCCTCAAGAAATAAAAGACCCTGTGTGTCCCCATCAAGGACCCTGGTGGCATAGTGGGGAACACGTCAAATTGTTCAAGGCCAGCAGTCCAAATCCACTTTCTCCTTGGGAGAAAGGCGAAGCTGTCTACCCCGGGAAAGATTTAAAGTCTCAGAAGCTACAAGAAACCGTTCCATTCTGTCTCGTCAGAGCACTGGCGTCAGAATGGACTGATGGCAGTGAGTTTGGGCTCAGGGCTTCTGCAAAGATTCCGTGGCAGAAACTCTGGGAAGGAGTTCTGCTCAGCCCTGGAGAGCCGCTAGGCGTCAAAATCAGTTAGATGGCAGTGGTTTCCTGAGCTCTCCCTCCTGATTCAGATGCAATCTGTTTCCTGGCCCGAGCTCATGGCCCAAAGCCACGCAGGCTCTCCCCCTGCATGCCCACAGGCTCACTCCCCAGGTTCCTATTTCTGTCCGATTGTGCAACTTGGTTTCCTCCTCGAAAGGCGCACACTTCACAGAAAGGTGGCTACAGGTCACCAGCAGTGGGGGCGGGCGCTGGGAAAATCCCGGGCTGGCACCCAGGGCCGTGGGGATGGCTCCGGGCCTCTCCTGGCAGCCAACATCAATCACAGGGAGACTGGGACACAGAAGTGGGGGCGGAGAGGACCAACTCAGGAGATCCCCATGCTGGAGGTTTCCATTTCCCCCCAAGAGCAGTTCCTTTTCCAGGAATGGCCCAGAAGGCATAGCAGTCACCACTTGGGACAGCATCAGCCTGGGGATTCTTGTACCAGCTGACCCTGAACTCCTCTGCCTCTGACCTCAAGGGCTCAGAGAGCAAATGCTGTCGTGTGGGGGCCAAAGCCTGAGGCGAGAACCCTTGCTACCACTGAGGGGAATTCTTTGAAGGCTGGAGGCTTCTCCTCCCTGGAAGGTAAAGGACTACTGGCATCGTGATTATGTTTTGGGCTACTGGCCATAAGGTTGGCAGTTCAAAACCACCATGGGAGAAAGACCAGGCTTTCTACTCCCACACAGAGTTAGAGTTGAGGAAACACACAGGGGCAGTTCGACCCTGTCCTATAAGGTCACCAGGCGTCGGCATCAATTTGATGGCAGTGAATCTTAGTAAAAGAGACCCTCCCACGAGAACTAATGACAGACGAGAAAGCTGTTGGGGGAAAGCTGGGTCCTCAGAGCTCTCAGCTCTCCACCACGCGGTGCTCCATGCCCTGTCCCGGTCGTCAAGGAACACCCTGGCTTCCTGCAAAGACCACAGAACCGATATTGGGTGCCAAGCACGCCTACCCACAACAGAGCGCCTGTGGACCTCTCGGTGGCTTTCAGGACCCACCAGGAAGAGGGGCCACCTGTTCCACCAGAGGCACCGACAGAGACTCATGGCACTACTGACCCGCCCAGTCCTACAGGCAGGACACAGGACATGTCCTCTCCCATCCAGACCCTCCTCCTTCTGGGGGACCTGGGGGAGGTGGGCCAGCTCTGGAGAAGACAGCTTGTTCTGGGAGACACCACGCTATAGCTCCATTGGAAGCAGGCAGGGAGGGGGTCAGGGAGGGGACTCCAGCAAGGTCCTGCTATCAAGAACACCAAGCCGCGTGCTCAGAGTCACGCCGTCACCGGCTCAGCTGCGTGCGTGTCACATGAGATCCAAAGGCTGCGTGCAACAGGGGGAAGCATAGAGGCTGCTGCTATTGTCCCTCCTCTAACCACTCCTTTACTCAGATCACCCCCCACCCCCAGCTGTGGTTTCAGTAAGAAAGCAATGATCCTCCACGAAACAAAACAAAAAAAATGTTTAGATCATAAAAGAGTATATGTATACCACGCGCACCCTGTCTAGCCAATTCTGACTGCTGATCACCCTGTAGGGCAGCTCAGAACCATCTCCGTGAGCGTCCAAGACTGCAACTCTGGCACAGAAAGCCTCGTCTTTCCCCCACTGGAGCCACGGGTGGTTGGGGACTGCTGACCTCTGGTCTACAGCTCATGCGCAACCACTGTGCCACCTTAGAATGGCGACTTACAAACACACAAGTGACGGGCTGAGCCCCGGTGGCGTAAGTGGTTGAGTGCAGGACTGCGGCTCGCGGGCTTGGTGGTTCGAATCCAGCGGCGGCTCTCAGGAGCAGCACTGGGTAGTGCCCACGACCACCAGAGGCAGTGATGCTCACAAAAAACAAACAAACAAACACACAAGTGACCCATAAATGTATCACCCCAGTGAGCAGTTTAAGTCTCTTGTGAGGTCTTTGCAGTGTGCTTAGCCTGGCTACATCCAGACGAGGCACAGGAACCGCCGAGCGGTAACCTCGGCCAGTCCTGCCCACCTGCCTTTTCTCCCCTGCCTGGTCACATCGAGAGGAAGGAGCCTGCTGAAGAGAGGCACGAATCTCACCTTGCTCAGGGCCTCCTTGGTCCCAAACCCTAAGGTGAGTCTCCATAGGGAAATTCTCGCTCCTCACCCACCTTTGTCTGTTTCCCCAAAGCGAGAGAGAGGCCTCTCTGTGGCTACCCGGGGGGAGGGGAACATCACCTGCCACCCCAGCCCCATCCACGTGTACCCAGCTGAAAGGTCTCATTTGTAGGGTCCTCAAAAGGAAGCAGCAGCTCCTGCCTGGATTTGGGCCTCTGCCTTCCTCTGGGCTGGGCAACAACTTCAAGGTTGGAAGGGAGACGTGGGGTTTGTTTGGGCTACCCACTCAGGGGCGGGGGGTGGTAGCTGAATGGCTACGGTCCTCTCTGGGGTCAGCTGACCTTTTATTCTAGCAAACCTCCCAAGCTGGCTACAGACACTCCACACTACCCAGTGGCCTCCCCGAAGGCAGCCATCCAAGACCCATGAGCAGGTGAGAGCAGCAAGGGCTGGGGGTGGGGGGGAGTGTTTCACCTGCACGCTTCCACAGTGGGACTTTGGCCACCCTTCCCAGGAGGACACCCTCTCTGCCAGCATGCCTGTGAGCCATGCAGAACTGGTAGCCCAGCGGGGAAAGCCAGGGTTCAGGACGACATCTGATTCTGCCAATCTGATCAGGAAAGTTCCTTCCCGGCCCAGGAGCCCGCAGATCTAAGGGCCAAGGTGCAGACTAGGATTTATGTCAACAAGAGCACAACCTCCAGCCCCATGGCTACCCTCCCTTGATGCTTCCT
This sequence comes from Nesogale talazaci, assembly GCA_004026705.1. Taxonomy (NCBI): domain Eukaryota; kingdom Metazoa; phylum Chordata; class Mammalia; order Afrosoricida; family Tenrecidae; genus Nesogale; species Nesogale talazaci. Next base: position 29,799 of record PVJH01016403.1, read on the forward strand.
GCCTGAGCTGCCCAGGCCTCCCTTGGCCCACCTCCCCACCCCTGTCCCCCGGGGTCTGGGTCAGGGACCGGTGTGGGCTGCTGCCGAGTTCAATGGTTTTCAGTTAGGGTGTGGGTTCTGGAGACCGAAGAGACACGAGTTCAAGGCCTGACTCAGTCCTTTGGTGACACCCTCTCCGAGGCCTGTTTCTTTCAGCGTCATGGGAGGATAGACACAGGAGCTGCGTCCATGGAGTGAGCTGGCTGAGGGTTAAATGAGACGTGGATCTAAGACAGTCAGGACCTGCTTCAGAATAACCACTTGAATACTGTTAGCTGGCTTCATTACATTGGTTGAATCTCTCTTGCTCTCCCTCCCCCTCTTCTTTGTCCCCTGTCTCTGCCGGGGGGGGGGGGGGGCTGCCCCCCTTGCAGGGTAAACACAAGACACAGAAAGCAAAGGGGCCTTCAGAAAAGATGACAGCGGCCTGGGAGGGAGAGGAGGCTGCCTCTCTCCATAAAGACTTGCAGCCTCAGACCCCTGTGAAGGGAGGACTGTTATGAGTCAGAATCCACTGGATGGCAGATGAAGAAATAGCATGAGTTGTGACGGATGTCACCAAACCACGCTCTTTATTTTCGATGGGCGTCTCATTGTGCTTGCGGCGTTTACTCATAGGAAGTTAAGAGCGTCTGCAGGGCACGGAGTGAAAGCCATTTCCATCAAGCTCTGTCTGTGAAACTAGACCTGACACTTAGGGCCGCCATGTGCAAAAGCAAGCCCCCTCCCTCCTTGAGCAAAGGGTAAACTGAGGTCTGGAGACTGTACATGTCCATCAGTGTTCAAAGAGAAAAGAACAATTATGTGAGTCATTTCATGTTAACATTCCAAATCTCAGAGTATCCCATAACAATAACAACAACAAGAAGCCACTCTCACTGCCTTTGGGTCGATTCTGACCCACAGTGGCCCTTTAAGGGCATGACTGTCCCCTAGGGTTTCCAAGGTGGTAAATCTGTAAGGGAGCAGAAAACCTCATCTCTCTCTCCAGGGGCAGCTGTGGCTTCGAAATGCTGACTTTCTGGTTAGCAGTCCAACTCAGAATCCACTGCACCACCGGGCTCCTTGAGGAAGGAGACCAGACGTCCCACTTTTTTTTTTTTAACAATTTTTTTTTTTTTTTCGGCATCACTGCCCTGGTGGTGGGAGTAGGAGGCCCAGCCTTTGCTCCTGTGAGCGGGAATTGAACCTCCCTCTCAGTGGGCCGCAGTCCCGCGCACAACCACTACGCCACCGGGGCTCAGCCCAAAGAATATCCTGGATAACATGACAGTGGGACCTTGGGTTTTTTTTTTTTTTTTGGCATCACTGCTCTCCGGGGGTGGGAGTAGGAGGCCCAGCCCCACTGCTGGAATTGAGCCTCCGTCCCAGTGGGCCGCAGTCCCGCGCACAACCACTACGCCACCGGGGCTCAGCCTTTTTTTAACAATTTATCCAGAGTCCTGTGGCGTTTTAAAATGAAGTAAATAGACTACAATACTATTTTTGCAATCTATCAACATTTTTTGGGGGGGGGCATCACTGCTCTCCGGCGGTGGGAGGAGGAGGCCCAGCCCCACTGCTGGAATCGAACCTCCGTCCCAGTGGGCCGCAGTCCCGCGCACAACCACTACGCCGCCGGGGCTCAGCCCTCTATTAACATTTTTGTTGCTCCAGATAGACCAAATTTTTAATCAAGAACACCCTCCCTCCCCCCGGTCAATGGTGTCCTGCTTAAAATCTGGTCACTTTATCCTTGGAGTAGCTCAAGTGAGCACTAAACCAAAACACTGGATCAAGAAAACGATTTCTTAGAATCCAAAAGCAATGCTTTCTGAGATAATTAAGGTTTATTGTGCCCACCTGGCCGGTAAACATATGTGGGGTTAATTGAAGGGCGGAGCGATAACTGGCTCGGTGAGCCTTGTCTTTCCAGTCCTCCTGTCTCTTGCTCTCTGATGGTCGGACCAGGGCGCAGCTGCCTTAGTCACTTCCTTGCTTCAGCTGGCCAGGCTCACTTCCTGCGAGACATCCCCGAGAAGCCACATGGACCTACCCTGATGCAGGCCTGGGTGCTGGAGCAGCCGCGTGGAGACCCCTGCCAGCGCTGAGATGCTGACACGCTCACTGATTCGGCTTTCCTCCTGCAGTCGGCGTCATTGTGTGTTTTGTGAGATGGAGGAGGATGTTGTAGATTGGTGTCGGACATACGGACTAATGTTGGACTTAAGGACTTGGACACACTGGGTTGGGATGCTTTCTGAATGTACACTTACTTTTTATAGAAAACTCTCTCTTATACGTAGAAGTTTCCGTGGATTTGTTCCCCCAGTTTACCCAGACTGGCACACAGACTCTTCACACATGTCTACCCATAAATGAATTAAGGGCGCATATGCATGCTGCAGGAGCCCTGGTGGTGTGGTGGTACTGGTTGGGCTGGGCTCTGCTTGGCCGAGCAGTGCTGAACCACCAGCCACTCTGCAGGAGGAAGGCTGGGCTCTCCACTTGGGTTAAACTCACAGAGGCAGCCACCCTAGGGTCCTCACAGGGGAGGAAACTACCCTGTCCTACAGAGTGGCTATGATGGCCGTGAGTCTGGGGTGTTGTGGTTTTTGTTTTTGTTTTTTTTTAATGTGAGTTATAGTAAGCACATGATGAGGTTCAGAAGGACTTCTTTATAATAACGGAGTCGGCTACACAGGAGCCAGCAACGCTGGGTGTCCACGTGATGGCTCACTCTGAAATGCAAAGTGAAAGGCTATCCCTGCTGCCTCTCAATACTCCCCCAGCACTCAAACCTCCAACTTACAGGTCTGCCAGGCACGCATGCACCACACACACACACACACACACACACACACACCCCAATCACCTCTGAAAGCATTTTCTCTGAGCAGGAAGCACCCCACATAGCTTGTACCCCAGCCAAGGGCTATAATCGCCCCCGTTCATGAGGTTGCATATTTAGCCCTTGGTAAATGTTGCATGAAATTGGATGTTCCTGTTAGGGAAGGGAAAGCGATCTACCCCCTCGTTCGTAAGCCTTGATGCGAAGGTGTGGGGTGTAGAAGCGCTTTGGCTAAAATGACAACCAGTGGGCCCCAGGGAAGGTGAGTTCCCTCATTTAGATGAGCAGGGGGTTCTCAGCTGTCCCGAACATGCCCCCCTGCTGTTTCTCCTCTCCCTCCCCACCCTCCAGGCCTCCCCCCACCCCCCACGCCCCGTTTTCTCTTTAGTTTGTGGAAGCAGCGGGTCCTGGGGCACCTCCTGCATGGGGCTTCTGTCCCAGCAGGTTTCCCCAGCAGCGTGGGGGTCCCCACCGTCTCGGGGCGCGCCGCAGCTGGGGGCCGGCCTGGGGGGTGGGGGGCGGCGGTCTGGGAGGATGACGTGCGGGTGGTGAAGCTAAGGGCTGGGGCGTGGTCTCTCCGCCTCGTGCCGGAAGGCGGCTGCGCACCTGGGTGGGCACAGAGGGAGGCCCAGGCCCCCCAACGCTCTTAGAGGAGGGGGGCGGGCAAAGGGGCGGCCGCTGCGCCCGCACCGGGCACCAAGCAGCCTGCAAGACGCGGCGGGCATGCCCGGAGGCGCTGCTGCGGGCGGGAAAACCCGCTCCAACTCTTTACTCTGCCAGCCCTTCTCCAACGGTTTATTCTGAACATAGACAAACGGCTGCAAGAGTTCCCGTTTCCTGGTTTCGCTAAGGGGGTGCGGGGCGCCGGCTGTGGTCGGATCACGGAGGTCATCCCTGGAGCCCGGGGAAGAGGAACTCTCGAGCAGCAGGCCCCCAGGGCAAAGCCCATTTTCGCTTAGCTCCCCGCCCAAGCCAAGACTCAATGCCCCCCGCCCCCCACCCCCGTGGTCTCTCTAGGGGCCCAAGCATCTGGAATCCTTAACCGCGAAGCACTGAACAGAGATCTCACATATAAAGACTCCAACCGCTCTCATAGATAAAGCCTGAAATTCAAACGGGGGCCCCTGCAAAGGGCCAGGCAAGGGCTGGCCCCACTGGGGTTTATGGAGGACGGTGTGTAGATGAGCAGAGAGACTGCGGTTTCTCAGCTCCACCCTGAGTTTCTCTTGAAAACGCCCAGTCTTGAGCACCGGTCCGGGTTTGTAAGAAACACCCCGCAGAACGAAGCTGGGGCCTTCCTTTCATTCTGTCCCCAGGCTGGTGTCTGGATCTCTGGGGAAAGAGACTCGGTTAGAGCACCCTCATGGTCCATTTAAATGTGCTCTCCCTGTCATCAGTCCGTGCCGACTCACAGTGACCCCTGTAAGTTCTCCAGGCTGTAACCTCTTGCTTAAGGGAGTAGAAAGCCCATCTGTCTAAGCTGCTCCTGGTTTTGAACTGCCGCCCGCACGGGTTGCAGTCCTATGCTTAACCACAACACCACCTGGGCTTCTGAGCGCCACCGGGGCTCAGCCCCCTTCTTTCTTTTCAATCGAGGCTCTTACTGATTTTACTTTGTTATTCTTGTTAGTTTTTGAATGTTCTCCTGTATGTGAAATCAAGGATAGGTAAATCCAGTAACTGGATTAATGGTTCCTCAGGGGGATGGCAGGGGAGGCGGGGGTGGGGGTGGGGGGTGGTGGAATGGGGAGCTGTTAGCAATGAGTACAAGAACGAAGAAAATGTTCTAAAACGGATGGTGGTCACAATTGTATAACTCTTCTTGATTTGATTGAACTGTTGGATTGTATGACATGCGAATTGAATGCCAACAAAACTGCTGGGGAAAAAAGTAAGCTCGGAGTTTTTTGTTTTGTTTGCAAAATGAGAAACGGGGGTTCAAATTAATTAGCTGTGGCACGTTACCCAAACTTCTTTCTTGTTGTTGCTTGGGGCTGTGGAGCGGACTCTGACGTCAAGTAACTGCATGTGACAGAGTGACAGTACCAATGGCTGGCAGAGAGATGCCAGCTTTCTCCAGGGGAGCGACTGGGTGGGTTCAGATCATCAACCTCTTTCAAGAGCAGAGCACATAACCATGGCACCAGCAGCAACACACACAGGCTTCGAAAAGTGTGTGGGAGAATGGGACTAAAAGACAATGACCTTTGTTTCCAGGAACTTTTCAAAGGCCCTTTATTCTTTATTATTCTAAAGAACAATATTTTACTGTGCTTCAAGCAAAAGTTTGCATGATAAATTTGGCTCCCATGGGACAAGCTCTATATAACCTGCTCATTGACATGAGTTACATTTTGAAAGTTATTTTATTGGGGGTTCGCACAACTCTTTTCACAATCCATTCATCCACCCATCCAGTGTGTCAGGTACATTTGTACATTTGTTGCCATCATCATTCTCAAAACATTTTCTTTCTACTTGAGCCCTTGGTATCAGCTCATTTTTCCCTACCTCCCTCATGAACCCTTGATTACATATGAATTATTATTATTTTTCATGTCCTACATCTCCATTTACCCACTTTTCTATTGTCCAATCCCCAGGGAGGGGGGTCACATGTAAATCCTTGTGATAGGTTCCCCCTTTCTACCTCCATCTTCCACTTACCCTCCTGGTGTCTCTACTCTCATTATTGGTCCTCAGGTGGTTGTCTCTCCTGGATTCCCAGTGTTTCCAGCTCAGATCTGTCAGAGTACAAATCGTCTAGCCAGATTTGTAAGGTAGACTTGAGATCATGGGGAGGCAGGTGAATTAAAGAGGGGAGCATTAAAGAATTAGAGAAAAGCTGTATGTTTCTTCAGTGCTATAATGCACCCTGACTGGCTCATTTCCTCCCCGGGGCCCTTCTGTAAGGGGATGTCCAGTTGCCTACAGATGGGCTTTGGGTCCCCACTCGCCCTCGTTCACAATGATATGATTTTTTGTTCTTTGATGCTTGATACCTGATCCTATCGACACCTCGTGATCACCCAGGCGGGTGTGCTTGTTCTATGTGACCTTTTGTTGTGAGGCCCCCTTATAAAAGCAAAACCCAGAAGCTCTCCAGAAAATAAGAGAAGGTCCTGGCAAGACCTTGAATTCTATGGACTCTAGATGGGATCTGATTAAGAAGGAAAGTGCCGCCCATCAATGGGGGCGGGAAGAGAGTGAGTGAAGACAGAGCAGGGCAGGGGTGCAAGTGAGGCACCCTTCAGACCTCTAACAGGATAATATCCAGTGGGCGGAGCATCTGGAAGAAGCTCCTCCCACAAGAAGCCCCTCCCACCCACCCGCTCCAGCAGACCCATAGCTCCACCAGCTGGGGCTTCATCTTCCCTTGTACACTGTGGCTTCCGCTCAGACTCGGGCACATGATGCTGAATGTTAGTTCTGAGCATAGCAACACTGTTAGCCAGCTGGGGAAAAAAAACGATTTTGTCTATCATGGCATTGTGGAGAGCACAGGGGAAGGAGAGCTTGAAGCATGAATTCACAGCATGAACTTATTTTGAATCTCGACGTGATTAAAATCTTGAAATCATGACCAGCTTCCCAAGAAGACGTAAAGTTGAAAAACTGGCTCAAGAAGAAACAGAAACAGATACAAACAATCAAAAACTCCAAACTCATTGCCAAGGCGTTGACTCCGACTCCTGGTGCCCTGTAAGGACAGAGGAGAACTGTTCCTGCAGGTTTCCGAGGCTAACTCTTTTTTTTTTTTTGGCATCACTGCTCTCCGGTGGTGGGAGTAGGAGGCCCAGCCCCACTGCTGGAATTGAACCTCCGTCCCCGTGGGCTGCAGTCCTGCGCACAACTACTACGCCACCGGGGCTCAGCCCCCGAGGCTAACTCTTTTTCCGGAGTAGAAAACCTCATCTTTCACCTGAGGAGTGGGGCGGTTTCAAACTGGTGACCTTGTCGCTTAACAGTCCAACTGTAACACGACTCTACCAGGGGCAGATCAGGAGCCATAAAAACACTCCAGCTGGCTGAGCCCCGGTGGCGCAGTGGTTGTGTACGGGACTGTGTTAGAGAAACAAAACCAGGACACTAATAATTTTCTCTAAAAATGTATATCGCTAGATAGATATCTAACATAAGCAATAAACAGTTAACTAATCTATAATGCAGTACAAATGGCTCGGCGCATTTGTACGACAGCTAGTACACTGCAGTCCGAGTCTTGAGGGCCGCTGAGTGAGTCCTCTGTAGAGCAGTTCAGACTATCTGGCCAAAGCAGGTCACCAACAATCAGCCAGATGACAGGGTCCGACAGTCCCCAGCTCAAGAGCTGTACATTCCAAGAGCGTGGTGAAGCCGGGCTTGAAGGAAGCTCAATTCATAGCAAAACCATCCACAGATTAGGTGTCCCATGGGTAGCCTGCAGCTTGAGGCACAGGACAAACAAGGCAGCCTGCTGGTCGGAAGATCCAAGAGCGAGAGACCAAGGCGGGGCTCACAGAGTCTTTTTTTTTGTTTTTGTTTTTTTGGTTTTTTTTTTTGGGGGGGGGGGCATCACTGTCCTCAGGTGGTGGGAGTAGCAGGCCCAGCCTTTGCTCTTGTGAGCTGGAATCGAACCTCCGTCCCAGTGGGCCGCAGTCCCGCGCACAACCACTACGCGGCCGGGGCTCAGCCCTTCACAGAGCCTTTTCAATCTCTGCCCTTCAGTCAATCTCACGTGTTCATTCGCCAAACTGTCATAACAAAGCTACCTGTCACAATAACTGTCATTTTGCTACTGCTATGAATCGGGTGACCTCTGTGAAAGAGTCATTCGACCCCCAAAGGGATTGCAGCTCACAGGTTGAGAGTCGCTGAAACAGGATTTATCCCAGCAAGAGTAGCCTACTTCAACGTTGGAAAATCTATAGATGTGAGGAGACAGAGCAAGATCTTAATGTATTGGGGAAAGCATTTGTTAAACGTCAACACTCACAGGCTGAGCCCTGGTGGCGTAGTGGTTGTGTGTAGGACTGCGGCCCACTGGGTTGGAGGTTCAAATCCAGCAGCAAAGCTGGGCCTCCTACTCCCACCACCAGAGGGCAGTGATGCCCCAAAAACAAACAAACAAAAAATCAACACTTACTGGCTGAGCCAGTGGCGTAGTGGTTGTGTGTGGGACTGCGGGCCACTGGGTTGATGGTTCAAATCCAGCAGCAGCTCTCCAGGAGCAAGGCTGGGCCTCCTACTCCCACCAGAGGGCAGTGATGCCCACACACACAAAAAAGTCAACACACACACCTGCTTCTAAGAGACAGTAAAAATAACTCCTGGAAACTGGGCATCAAAAGAAGAAGAAAGAAACCTTCCTTACCCTGATTAAGTGAATTTATCATGAGCATATGTTTCGATAGTGCCACGTGAACCGTATTCATGTTAAATTTTAAAATGGGTAAAAGGTGTTGCTAAGAAAAACTTCAAAGGGCTGAGCCCCGGTGGCGTAAGGGTTGTGTGCGGGACTGCGGCCCACTGGGACGGAGGTTCAATTCCAGCAGTGGGGCTGGGCCTCCTACTCCCACCACCAGAGAGCAGTGATGCCCAAAAAACAAAAAAAGAAAAGAAAAAAGAAAAAAAAAACAATTGAGACGAACATACATACTTCATGTTGGCAGTCACTAGGGTCCCGTGTCCACTGATGTGCCATTGGGGAGGGGCGAGGCGGTTCAATGGACATGAATGAGAAGCAGCGAACGGGTGAGCGCACACACTGAAGTCACTGGGGAGACAGTTTGGCGATGGCTATTCATATGTCGGCGGCCCAGGGTGATGCACAGTCTATGCACTTGGCTGCTAATTGGCAAGTCGGCAGATCTAGACCATTCAGAGGGGCCGGGGAGAAAGGTCTGGGAATCACCTTCTGAAGGCTCAGTGAGCGAGAGCTTTGGAGGTGTTCTACTCTGACACGTGGCGTCAAAGCCGACGTCACAGGGACTGGTTTGAGTGATTTTTTTTTTTTTTGGCATCACTGCTCTCTGGTAGTGGGAGTAGGAGGCCCAGTCCCACTGCTGGAATTGAACCTCCGTCCCAGTGGGCCGCAATCCCGCGCATAACCACTACGCCACCGGGGTTCAGCCGGTTTGAGTGATTTTTAAAATGCACAAATGGACCATGCACCTATATCTTTCCATGTGTGACAAGATAGCGCTTGTCCATAGAACTCTTTACCCCTGTGCACACGCATGGGTCGTGTCCTGCCTGAGGTTTTACAGGGCAGCTCTGTTTGTGACAGCAAAAAAAAAAAAAAAAAGGGCTATACTGCCAGGGGGGTGATAAGCCTGTCCTCTTCTTCTCCAGCAACGGAGCACCAAAAACACTCCTGCAATCACAGAGTTCATAACCTTGTGATTGTGGGAGGGGAAGCCACACTTGAGCTTCAGCCACTTTGGAGCCACGGACACGAAAGGTGGCCTTTCTGGGCCCCTGAGTGTGAGGTGCCCTCAGCTCAGCTTGCCGTGAGGGCTTGATCTTGTCCTCTCTCCAAGAACAAGGGTGGCCTGTGTTGGGTCTAGATGAGTGTCGTCTCCCAGCACCATCCGGTATCAGGATCGGCCGCTGATCGCTGCAGGCCCGGTTCACGAGCCACACTTGTGATAGGGAGAGGATCCTTCTGCTAAGGAGACTCAAGGGTTCTGCTGACTTGGGTGCGCTGACAAGTGGCCACGTGCTGACTCTGTAAGGCGTCGCTTCCAGAAGGAGCTGCTGCGCTTCCTGTGGGAGCGCTTCCTGGTGCCGCTACAGGAATAAGCACAAGTGGCCGTGACTGTGCACCTGAGATGGTGCAGCAGCTGCCACCACGTACCAACTGGTCAGCCAGCAAGGGGTGGTTGTGACTGCGTTTGAAGGGTTTTGGTTTGCTCCACCTTGACTACCCACAGCTCATGTCTCAAGACCTTGGGTCTTGCAAGTCAATTGAAGTTGGCAGACCCTTCGTGTCAGCCTCTATTGTAGGTACCATTCCGTAGTCCGTGCCTGCTTACTCGCCGGTCCCAAGGGCTGGCGTTGTTCAAAGGGGAGATGCTTGTCTCCCGCTTGGGAACCCCTGGTCCCATCCCTATTCAGAGCACCCCAGGCACAGCCACCACCTTCTGTCAGTGGGGCTTGGATGCTGCTGCTTTGTCTAAGCCAGCGGTGCTCAACCTGGGGGTCGTGACCCCTTTGGGGGTTGCACGACCCTTCACAGGGGTAGCCTGCTTCATCACCGTAGCCGAATGACGGGGATCAAGTAGCAACGAAGATAATTTTAGGGTTGGGGGATCACCACCACATGAGGACCTGTATCAAAGGGTGGTGGCATGAGGGAGGTTGAGAAGCACTGATCTAAGCAGACCCGGAAGAAAGGCTGGGGATCTACTTCCAAGATCCAGCCAATGAAAGCTCTATGGATCACAGCAGTCCGTTGTGCAGCGGTGGGTCCTGAGTTGAGGACTTACTCAGAACTGACAAGGCCTGGCCTCAGTTAGACTGAAGCCTCGCGTGGGACAAAGCTATGAATCCTCCCCCCAGGGAGCTCCTTGGCATCATTCAGGTCTGTGCTTCCATCGTGCCTCTTCCCCTTATCCTGTATCGAAATGTATGGTCGCTCGGAATTTCTCTCTCGAGCTCATAAAACTCGGGATATAGTGCTTTTTCCCCCTCTGGCAACTGCCTTCAAGTGGGTGATGTCTTATTGCCCACATTCTTCTCTTTAAACCTTCGAAATCATGGGTTCCCAAATGTGTTTGGCCCACGGCTCCCTTTTCAGGAAGAAAAAAAAAATCCTCGGCCCCCTTGGCAGTGAAAAGCTTGTGTCCTGCAGTCCATGATCCAGTGTAGGCATCTGCTTTTACCCATGCCATGGGTCACTCCAGGAGCCCCAGTGGCTGAATGGACCCCTCAGGGGCTGCCAACCTCAGTTAGAAAACACCAGCTGGTCTGAGGAAGAAGGATGGGGCTTCCACTGCCTTGACCAGGACCGTCTCACAAGCCCCAAGGGCCGCTGGGAGTCAGAAGTGAAGGGACTCAATGGTTGCTGAGTTTGGGGGATCATTCCAGCACCCCACAGAGGGCAGCAGCATCTGCTTTGGGAGACACTGTTCTAAATACTTCCTTAGAGATGCAGAGAGTCCATAAGCTTTGAGACCTAGAAGAAAGCTCTTTTGAGAGCTGAGCCCCGGTGGCGTAGTGGTTGTGCGCGGGACTGTGGCCCACTGGGACGGAGGTTCGATTCCAGCCGTGGGGCTGGGCCTCCTACTCCCACCACCGGAGAGCAGTGATGCCCCCCCCCCAAAAAAAAAAGAAAGAAAGAAAGCTCTTTTGTTGACCTCTTTTCTTGTACTGATCTGTTTGGAGGTTATAAAACAACATATGCTCTCTGTAATGACTTTAAGGCGCTCTGGGGGCTCAGTGGTTAGACCTGTGGCTGCTAACTAAAAGGGCAGCAGTTCAAATCAACCTCAGAGGGCGCGAGATGAAGCAGCCTACTGTTGCAAAGTTCTATGAACATTTTGGAAACCTTATGGGGTAGTTCTACTTTGTCCAATGAGGTAGCTATGAGTCAGAACTGACTCGGAGGAAATAAGTTTGGGTAACGACTTTGAAAGCTACCGGGGAAAGTTCCCGTTATCAAAGTCCAGGCGGAAAAAAAAAAAAACTAAACTAAAAAAGGGGCTGAGCCCCGGTGGCGTAGTAGTTGTACGCGGGACTGCGGCCCACTGGGACGGAGGTTCAATTCCAGCTCACAGGAGCAAAGGCTGGGCCTCCTACTCCCATCACCAGAGGGCAGTGATGCCCCAAAACAAAACAAACAAACAGAAAAAAACAAAGTCCAGGCGGTTTACGAGCTCAACAGATTAATGAACTGCAGCTAGACCGTCATCTTAACTCCACATTGATCTCTGCTCCCCAAGAAAGCACTTGCATGTTTTTCATCCCCGTGTGGTCAGCGTTTCAAACCTACCAGTCACCCCATGGGAGAAAAATGAGTCTGTCTGCTCCCAGAAAGATTTACAGCCTCTGCCCAACTATCAATCCCAATTCTACCTTACAAATCCGGTTAGCCTGCAAGAGGTACACTGGTACAGAAGGGCACTGGAAATACAGGGAACTCAGGAGAGATGAAACCCTCAGGACCTATAGTGAGAGTGGAGATACCGGGAGGGTGGAGGAAAGATGGGGTAGAGAGGAGAAGCAGGTTACCAGGATCCACATATAACCTCCTATCTGGAGGATGGACGTCAGAGGAGTGGGTGAGGGGAGACATCGGGCAGTGTAAAATATGACAAAAGAATAATGATTTATAAAATATCAAGGGTTTGTGAGGGAGGGGGGAGCAAGGAGGGAGGGGGAAAGATGAAAAGCTGATGTCAAAGGCTTGAGTAGGAAAGCAAATGTTTAGGGCTGAGCCCCGGTATCGTTAAGTGGTTGAGTGCGGGACTGTGGCCCCCAGGCTTGGCGGTTCAAATCCAGCGGTGGCTCTCAGGAGCAGCGCCAGGTAGCGCCCACGACCACCAGAGGCAGTGATGCCCGCCCCCTGTCCACCCCCCCGCCAAAAGAAAGAAAAGCAAATGTTTAGAGAATGATGACAGCAGCAGGCAAAGGAAGGTGCTTAGCACACTATATGTATGTATGGATTGTGATAGGTGATAAAATTAAAAAAAAAAAAAAAGATTTACAGCCTGAACAGGGACAGGGTAAGCCTGGATCGACTTGGCGGTGGGTTTGCTTTGGGGCGTTCATTTAAAAACGGAGGCGGTCGCTCTCGCTCACAGAGAGACCCGGCAGAAGGGGATGGAAGACAGCGTGGCAGGTGCTCAGCCAGCTGTGCTGCCGTTTGCCACCTGGAGAGAAAGAGCCCGACTCACCCGGGGGCTCTCTGCTGGAACTCAGGGACAGGCAAGTGTGTGGGAGCATTCCGCCCTGGACTCCGACCCCTTCAGACACCGAGGAGGCTATCCGGGGGCAGCCGGAGGGTCACCTACAGAATTCAAACCATCGCTGGTCTGGAAACAGTAGCTCTCAATGGCCTTATCTGTATCCTCGTCCAAGCCACTCTGGTTTTCTGTTGTGATTGCTTTCAAGCCAAAGGTGACCTTTGGCTGGCTGCCTCTCTCCGACTGCTTTCTGGCTCAGGACAGCAAGGGAGGACATTATCTTCGACTGTCTGGCAACTGCTTATCTACTCCCTGGTGCTAAGGCAGAAGGGCTTTTCTCTCCACCTTTTGCCTAGAAACACCTTAAGTTCTTGGGTAAACTGGGTGGGTTTATTTTTTTTTCTTTTTCTTTTCTGCTGCCTTCTCAAGTCAGTCTTGCAAGGGCAGGGACAGGAAGGCCTCTATTTAAAACTCATCAGAATGTTCACACCTCCCAGCAAGCACTGGAGCAGCTGTGGCCCAACCCTGGGGGGCTGGGCTGGCTGCTAACCCCGCCTGCCCCCTTGCCAGACTAGTTCAAAACACAGATTCCAGTCTTTGCTCACACCTTGGGGATTCTGCTTCAGTGGGGTAGGGCCCAGACTATGTCTCTGAAAAGTGTTCCTGCAGAGGATTCTGACTTGGTGCCAGTTCTTTATCTGGATTGCTCCAGAAGGTGAGGAATAATGGTTTCATAATTTCCTCCAGCCTACTCAGGTGAGCAGGCTGATCCTGGGTGAAGTATTCTGAGACACGGAAGTTGGGGAAAAAAACTGGAGGGAGGATCATATTATGAGTTTTTTTTTTTTGTTTGTTTTTTTTTGTTTGTTTTTTTTTTTTTTTTTAGGCATCACTGTCCTGGTGGTGGGTAGGAGGCCCAGCCTTTGCTCCTGGGAGCCGGAATCGAACCTCCATCCCAGTGGGCCGCAGTCCCGCGCACAACCACTACGCCACCGGGGCTCAGCCCATGAGTTATTTTTTATTTAAAGTGTGTTATGTCAGGCTCTGGACTAAATGTTTAATTCGTATTTAATCCTCACAACTCCAAAGGGTAGAAGCTATGAACATACCCATTTTTTGAATGGGAAAATGGAAAGACCTCGAGATGATGAAGCTTTTGAAAAAACCACATAGTTGATAAGGTTCAAGTGCAGGCATTCTAGCCTCAGCACCCACCGGAAGGGAGCCTTGTTTGTTTTGGTTTTTTGTTTGTTTTTGTGGGCATCACTGCCCCCCGGTGGGAGTAGGAGGCCCATCCTTGCTCCTGGAGAGCTGCTGCTGGATTTGAACCGCCAACCCAGTGGGCCGCAGTCCCGCACACAACCACTAGGCCACTGGGGCTCAGCCCGGGAACCTTGTAAAGTAGCTCATAAGGTGACATGATAGCTAACATTTGAAAACAACAGACAGGATGAAAACAGTGGGAAATTGAGATGCAAAGGAAAATCCTGGAAGCAGCATATCTGCTTTGGGAATTTAAGCCCACCAGAGCTTTCCCACCCTTTTGCTAAATAATTCCAGAAATGTGAAATTCCCAAGGGAAAGTCCTGAACGGAGCCAGTGAGTCAGCCCCTCGGACCACAGGCTCAGAGCACACTCTGTTCTCATGAACCATGAGCAAGAGGAGACCCTCTTTCAGGTGACTAAGCAGATTTAGGGAATCTTCCGCCAAGACTAAACAGGTACCGAGGTCCTGAGGGCTAAAGCTGGCTATTTCTATTTTTCAGTTTCTAAACACCTCTTGATGTGGCGTTGTGTTTCTGAAAGCTCAGCCATTGGGATCCCTAGAGAGCACGGTTTAACTCAGACACGTGAAGGGAATTGAAATCAGCTTGAAGGCACACCCTGCATGCAAGTGCCCGACACTCAGCGTGAGTCACAGTGGCAGAGGCTTACGGTCAATGTCCTGAATCGCAGTGTCCAAGCGGCACCACTGCAGTCCTCACCCGACACTGACCTTACTTCTTCAAGGATGGCAGGCTCTATGGTCCCAAAAGAACCAAAGGGTTAGAAAGAAAGAACTTCAAGAGTTATAATGTAGACGCCTTCTTCCTCGGCCTCTTCTTCTTCTTTATACCTTTAGGTCTAATGACTAGCAGAGTCATGGTTGCGTTCATCAGTCTGAAACCACCCAGTCTTTCCAAGAGAGAAAGATGAGGCTTTGTGGTAGTTACATAATCTGGTGTCAACTGGAGGGGTGGAGTCTAGCCTGTCTATCAGGCCACAGCCTCATGATCTCATTTGGAAGTGCCACGGAGATGCATAGCTCGCTGGAGGCCAGATACAGACACTCTCTGCTTGATATTCCAGATGACAAGGCACATGGAGCTACCCTAGCATCATAAAGGATTTGCTTGGAGACCCACAGCGGTGCTGAGATGCTTACACTGACACTAGACCCACAAGACTACCCACCCCCTGCACTGGGATCTTCCTGCATTCAGCATCATTGCATGAATTTCCTGAGTCTGAAGAGGACTTTATAGATTGGTATCGAACCTATGGGCCAATTGCTGACTTACGGACGTGATCTGGACTGGGCTGGGATGTTTTCTCAATATTCAATTGCTTTTCATATTTAAAGCTCTTTCAATGTTGAGGAATTTGTTATAGTCTAGTAAATCCACAGAGGCAGGTCTTCCTGGCCTTCTTAGGGGAGGGGTTCTCAGCCTTCCTAATGCCCTTCATACAGTTCCTTATGTTGTGAGGACCTCCAACCATAGCATTTGTGTCAGTCCGGGTAGACTAGAGAAACAAAATTCATAGACACGCATATGGATATAAGGGTAAAATTTATATACAAGAGAAATGGGACATTGAGGAAGCATCCCAACCCAGTCCAGTACAAAGTCATAAGTCTGATATTAGCCCATATGCCTGATACCAGTCTATAACGTCTCCTTCCAACTCACGAAGTCACAGGCCAATGGGGGCAGAATCCTGGCACTGGAAGGGGTCTCGCCAGGGCTCCTCACTTCCAGGGTTCAGGGTCCATCAACAGCATCCAGTGGTGGCAGAAGCAACTCAGCACTGGCAGGGGTCTCCACATGGCCTCTCCAGCTTCAGAGGTCTGGTTCCATCAGGGTAAGGCCGTGTGGCTTCTCCTTCGGCTCCTTCAGCTCCTCGGACGCTGCCATCTTGTCTTGTCCATAATTGATCGTCTCTGAGACTGACTCCCACCAACTGGGAAGATAGCTTCTCATCTCCACGAGGGAAAGATCGCGAGATTTCCCAGAAGTCTCAGGAGAAAGCCATGCCCACACGGAGGCCTCATTGGCTACTCAATGGCTATCTCCAGATTAACAGGCTAGACTCCATCGCTACATCTCAATCATGAAATTAACATAAGCACATGACCGCCACAACATTGTTTTCATGGCTACTTCATCACTGTCATTTGATACTGTTATGAATCAGGCGACCCCCTGTGAAAGGGTCGTTCCACTTCCAAAGGTGGTGCAGGTCCCCAGGTTGAGAACCACTGTTCTAGGGTCCGGGCAGGCTGGAGTTGATTGAATTGAGCAATGAGTTTTGAGTTTGAGGCCCAAAGATTAGCTAGTAAATAGTCCTTCCAACAGGAATGGAAAACTCACTTTGGGTTCCATCCTTTTTTGGACTCTATGATCCTAGCCCGTGTTACTGTATCATTCCTACATGGAAGGGCAAGTCAAAGAGCCGGTAGGGCTCCTGTTCACGTGTCGCTGCTGCTGTGCCAAGGGGCTGTCGAGTGGGTCCTAACTCACAGTAACCTGATCACAATAGAGCAAGACACCGTCCTGTGACCAGCCCCCAGTCCTCGGGGCGTTCAAAATGAACCACGTTTAAATAAATCTTGGGCCTCGGTAGGGGACTGTAGACAAGTCTCCCTAAAGCGCCTTCAAAAATAAAAGGTCCTTTCAAAATCAAAAACAAAAACAAAAATAAAAGGTCCAATAGAAACAGTGGCTCCCGGGGGAGCTCTGCTGGCCAGTTCCATTCAAGGCCAAGAGGCCAGCTCAGAGGGTGATGGCAATAGTTTTATTTTTGATTCTGAAGTAGGACTCCCGAGAGATTTTCTTGAAGGGCACAGGGGAATCATGGGGGCATCTTCTGAAGACAGTTCAAGAAAACCGAAAACGGTATTGGTGAGAAAAAGGCCCGGAAAGTGAAGGAATTCCCCCCGACCCCATCACAACAATGGATTTGTTCATTCTGGAAGGGTGGCAAAGGATTTTATTGGGCCCTCAGAAAGTATCGATACCGTGAGGGGAGGGCAAGGAGAGGGGAACCGATCACAATGATAGATGAATAACCTCCCCCCAAGGGAATGAACAACAGAAAAATGGGGCAGAGGAAGGCTGGAGGCGCGATCTCAATCGTGTACAACCCGAAGGAGTCCACCGCTCGATGCAGCCAGTGGTCTCCCTTTGTCGTGCATTCCAGACCTTTCCTATCTTTCAAGAAAAGCCAGAAATCCAGATTTTTGCATGAAACCTTCCAGTTTAGTCCAATGCAACCCAAGACCACACAGATCAGCCAACTGCTCACAGGCTGGGCTGGCCGCTGGCCCTGCAGGTTTCAGAACAGCTGTCTCTAAGGGCTGCCCCGTCTTCGGTCTGTCCCAAGGCCCCGGGGAATTCTGGGTCTGGCGGCCAGAAGGCAGTCATGTTGGAAACAACAGCTCCTTCAGGCCCCTGGACATGAATAATTGATTGCTGTTTTCTCACTGCCTGCCCACAAAGGTTACCAACAAGCTCTGCATTCAGGAAGAAACTCCGTGCCCTTTTGAGTCAGAGAGGACACCCGGTGGCAGCCCCACCGAGCCTGACCGGGGGTCGGGGGGTAGGGGGTGGCCCAAGTGTGATGTGGGCTCACACTCCTTGCTTCGAGGAAGAGCACCAAAGAGGCTCATTAGCGATGCGACCTGCTGGTGGGGGGCGGTTCCCAGCTGTCAGCAGGAGTGGCTCTGAATTCCTCAAGCTACCTTAAAATGAAACAAAAAGATGCAATTATGCAGCCCACGGGGGGCGGAGGCAAGGCAGCCGCATACCAAGCAGGCCTTTCTCCGTCAGGAGGCCCAAGCCTGAGCCCAGCTCGCTCCCCCAGCCTGCCCAGACTGCAGCCCGGAGGGCTCCGTAATTGGATGCGTGGATGCGCCGCCGCTCCGGCTCGTGGATTATTCAAACAGCAAGATTTCCAGACGCCTCGGGTTTCACATTAAGGATCGAAGCAGACAGCAGGAAAGCAAGATACCATTCTTTTTCACCCCTGCAGTCTTATTCCAGGACTTGTGACGCCTGATGATGATACAATTAACTAACACGTGCTGAGAGATGACTGGGGGCCAGGCACTGGGCTGAGTGCTTTAATTGTATTGATTTATCTAAACGTCATGCCAAGTTAATGAGGTATTGTTATCCTATCATGAGGAGCCCTGCTGGGGCAGTGGCTGCAATCTGCCAGGTCAGAGGTTTAAATCCGCCAGCCACGTGCTGGGAGAGTGACTAGGCTTTCTGGTTTCATAAGCAGCTAAAGCTCCTTGGGAGAAAGGGCCTTTTTTTACTCTCATAAGCGGTTAGTCTTGGTCACTTACAGGGGACAGTTCCATCCTGTCCTCTAGGTCACTCACTGGGAGTCAGCAGTAACACAGGCAGAGCGTTTGGGGTGTGGTTTTGTTTGTTTGTGTAGCTTATCATCACTAACCCCAGTCTACCCAGGTGGACCCAGAGGCACACACAGGTGAGCTCGCTCCAGGGGGCGGAGCAGTGAGGCGACAAGGCGGGGATGACAGCGCAGGCCAGGCCGAGGTCCAGGCCAGCGCCCTTTGCCTGCACAGAGCTCATCCTGTGTCAGCTCTTGTGCTACGTGCACGTTTTCTGCACGCTGTTTGACTAATTTTTGTAAGAGCCTGGGGAGGTTTAACCAGCCCCGTTGGACAGGAGAGAAAATAGGTTTACAAGGAGGTTAAGTAAATTTTGTGCTCTTGGCACAAAATAAGAAGTTCACAGCTGAATCCAAACCTAAGCCCCCAGCTCCTGTTTGAGGCTGACTCAGCATGGGCCCCTCGGACAAGGGAGAACGTCCTCAAGGGGTTTCCCGAGGCTCTCACTCATCTTTACAGAGGTAGCGGGTCGCATCTCTCTCCCAAGGAATGAAGCAGCAGGTGGATTTGAACCGTGAACCTTTAGATGGTAGCCTAGCGGAAACACTGCACTGTCGGGGGCCCACACCAGGCAAGTGAAAGAAAGGATCTTCACCAGGACCTGGCACAGGGTCCCAGCTAATCTAATCGACCGGGCTCATAAACTTAAGAGTCAGAAAAATCATCTAATCCCATCACCTACTTTGAGAACTGCAACCTGGAGAGGTAGCGTTATGGCGAGAAGGAATAGAGTGGGCATAACCTTTGGATCCGAAGATGAGGTGCCAACGCTCGCTGCGTGACGCCGGGCAGGTGGCTCAACGTCTCTAGATGAATTAGCGTGGGATGGAAATGCTAATACCAAGTCTCATGGGACTTCCGAGAACGAAAGTGACCTCTGGGTGTAACCGAGCCCCGGGAGCATGGTGGTTATGAGTGAGGTCAGCAGTTCCAAACCCCCAGCTCCTCTGAGGGACAAAGATGAGGCTCTTACACTCCCAGTTACAATCTCGGAGACTCACAGGGCAGTGAGCGTGTAATAAAGGAGCCAGGGTGACACTGTCAATTCGGTGCCAGGCTGCAAATGGTAAGGTCAGCCGTTCAGAGACACCAGACACTCTGAAAGAGAAAGATGAGACTGTCTGATCTGCTAACTAAAGAGAGACCGTCTCGGGAATCCTGCACAGGGTCTCTATGAGTTAGCATAACTCCATGGCTGTGGGTTCCGGTTTGTTTAGGGCTTGTTTGCAGGGGGTGATTGGGTCAGCATGTGATTGCCTGGGCAGTAGCAGATCAGAAGGCTGGTGGAAAGGTGTCCAGTGCACTGGACAATCCACTGCCATCCAGTGGATCCTGACTTACTGTGACCCCAAAGGACACAGTAAAACTGGCTTGTTGGGCTTCAGAGGCTGTAGATCTTTTTTTTTTTTTTGGGGGGGGGCATCACTGCTCTCCGGTGGTGGGAGTAGGAGGCCCAGCCCCACTGCTGGAATTGAACTTCCGTCCCAGTGGGCCGCAGTCCCATGCACAACCACTACGCCACCGGGGCTCAGCCCGAGGCTGTAGATCTTTACAGAAGCAGAAGGCTTCAGCTTTCTTCCTGGGAGCGGCTGGTCGGTTCAAACCAGCAACCTCAGTTGGCAGCCCCCTATGTGATGCACTACGCTACCACGGCTCCTTCAAGTCCACCCAGAAGCCCCTCAAAAGAAATCCCTGATGATCCGTCTCCTTCTAACATTATCCGCCCCGGCAGACACAATGCAGTACATTTCTACCCCAGCACACATGGGATCTTTTTCAGTGGACTATAACTGCTTTCTCTCTCTCTCTTCCATGTGTAAGTAAAACATACATACACACACATGCATCACTAGGTGTCATAATATCTAACTAGATGTCATATATGTGCCATGTATCTACATCACCTCATTAAAGGGCTGATCAACAGGTTCACACAGGGACCCTGGGTTATCGTCCAACTCGGAACCCAGCCGGGTCTACCAGCCAGGGGACCATGTTCCCTAATCTTAGGGTCTGTAGGTCGATTGTACTTTGCTGGATGTGAACTCTTAAACTTCTCTATAAAATTCTGTGATTCTGGGCATCTATGGGGAGGGTTCATAGCTTTCATCAAATTTTAAAGAGATTACTGACCTAAACAATGTAGAAACACTATATGCCCTTGATCTCCTTCCTTTGACCCAACACATTATTGTTGCTTAAAATGTACCATGTCGGGCTGAGCCCCGGTGGCGTAGTGGTTGTGCGCGGGACTGCGGCCCACTGGGATGGAGGTTCAATTCCGGCTCCCAGGAGCAAAGGCTGGGCCTCCTACTCCCACCACCTGAGGGCAGTGATGCCTAAAATAAAAAAAAATTTTTTAAATGTACCATGTTAAACACTTTTTAAGCTAAAAGGAAAACGGGGATCCTGGAGACTGCTTTGTTTGCCTAC